>ML815509.1:0-64511 GCA_009831015.1 Picea engelmannii
GGCCATGGCATCAAAATTTGTGTCATTTTCAGTTCCTTTTTGGTTATTTTCAAGTGTTTATGATGCAACATGTCACAGATTTGGGTGTCTTACTTTGCATCATTTTAACGTCATTATGCATATTTTTTTGGGTCATTGTTACTGATGCAACATTGAGTTTGTGTATTATTAAAATCTCTTTAGTGTCATTTATATGCTTATGATGTCACTTTAGTGTCATGTTAGTAGCGTATGTTTTCTTATATCATTGTAACAAATGCATTTTTAGAATTGAGTTGGATTTGTATTTGCGATGTGCATCCAATTATTTAATTATTAATCAACTCATTAAAATTAATAATTAATTGAAAATTGAAAATTACTTTTTAAAGAATGATTAATTATTAATTATTATTATTGAAATTTACTATAATTTATTATTTTTCATTTACACATATTTTCAATGACTATGTGTCTAATCTTAATTATCATTAAAAATAAATTAATATATTTTTAATAATTATGCATCTAATTTATGCATTAACATTCAATCAATTTCATGACATGTTGAACAAAAATCCATCTATACATAAATACAAGTATGAAATTTCAATTCAAATCGGAAAATGATTATGTATTTTTATTTCTATTTTGCTTGCAACAAGGCCTTATAAGATCCATGGACCCTAGCTCATGTGAGGAGAGGTTGTTAACGCTCTATCCAACCGTATTTTAAATTCCCTTATGAAAGTAACTGAAAAATATGATTTTCCATCCTTAAAGTAGTTGTCGAGTTGATGAAAGCTAATAGATACTTTTGATCAAATTTCATTAGATGAATCCATGAAGGACAAATTCCCTTCTAAAAGTCATTGACAATAGGGAGTGAGGGTTAAATAACTCTAAATTTATAGATGTTTCAATTTATAGAAAGGGGATTCCAATCTCATGTTTTTTTTTTCCATGTTTGCTCAAACGGTTATGTTCTTTTACGCTTATGGGATAGAATGAATAACACTTACTAGGAGTGATGGGTACAATTGATCTTAGGGGTGATTAATATATTTTTAATAGTTGTGTGTCATTAACATTCATTCAATTTTGCAACACAATAAACAAAAAACCTAGGTATACATAGACACAATTATGAAATTTCATTTCAAGTTGGAAAATGATCATGTATTTTCTTTTTGTGACAAGTGGTCTACTGCCACCTAAGGGAATTTCCAACCTTGTATATAATAGTGCAAGAATAAATATATACACATATAACAAAATGAATGTCAATCAAGATTTGATTGATATGTTGTTAGTACCCTCCTCATTGTGGTGTTCCTTAACCCTTGAACAATGGAATGCAACTATCTATACATAGAATATAACTGCAATTAACTAAGAATAGGAGACAATAAGATAGAAATTGTAAAAAGACCCTTGAAGATTAATAATGAAAAGAAGAATTTAGTTTTCACTTGCCTTTTAAGGTGGGGTGACCTTCCACTGAGTAGAGCTCCAAATACACAACACAACACAACACAAGACATTCAATTGAATCTTATCTCTTTAAATAGCTTTTACATAGAAAAAACCCTAACACTTGTGGTCCCATCATAAATGGGTACTGACTATCTAGTGGGCCTTATAAAGTGAACCCTCTTTAAATTAAATAACTAACGATTACTATCCATTTTCACTATTCAAATAGTATGGTTGTATACAATAACTAACTAAATTCTATGTCACCCAAAGTAGGTAGGTTAGGGTAACACCACTCATCCTTCGAATTGTCTTTATCCTTACATTGTATGAACATAATAAAAGAACATGGGTTCACATAAAAAATTACAACATTTATAGATATAATAGAATGCATATAATTTAAAAAGATTCCAATACCCTTTGATTCTTCCAAACCTTCCTCGTCATCATTCTAGAAGAACATAATAAAATAACAATTCAATTAATTAAATAATTCTAATTAGTAATACATAACTAAAAATTTACTTAGATGTATGGGATTTTAATTATTTCCTTAAATTTGCTTAGCACCATAGAAAATGGTCAAAACTATAAAAGTCAATAAATAGACACAATGAAATAAAAAAATAAGGTCTACAAAAATGAAAATAAAAGGAAAAGTAATTCAAATTGATATTGATGTATGATATTCTCTTCATCACCATCTATGGTATTCTCTTCATTACCCATTTATCACTAAATTGTGTGGTTGGGTACCTTTCATAAAGATGTCGCAATCCATTTTCTTATTGTTAGTGTTAATCTCATCCCAATGCTTGTGATATACTTTGGAGAACTCCCTAGTGACAATATCCAATATCTCTTCATGGAAACGTTTTCCCCTTCTATACTTTACAACCTCTCTTTTCCAATCAACTTGTAGAGGTTGACTTTGAGTTTCAGAAGCTCTGTCTTCCCTTGAGATAGATCTTCACCTCGGTTCATTATCATATCCACTTCCCATGCTCATACATTAATATGCATGTCATAGAATGAATAACTACCATTAAAAATGTTGTTTAATGAATTAAATTAGACTTCAATGTACTCTCTAAAATTCAATGAAAAATGCAAGATGAATTATACCTCTAACATGCATATAATGACTACAATTGAGATTCAATGAGCTTGGTCTAGTAAAAAAATTTGATCCTCCCTTACAAACAATTTATCTTGATTCGTTAAGCCTTTTAGAAACTACCGTTTTTTCATTAAACATTTATGGAAAAAAATAGTTTTAAGGAAAGGTGCCCCTATAGGTCAAGGTCAAATATCGAAGGGAGGCTTGAGAAAGAGTCTCGTGAGAAGGTGATTGGTTGCATAGGAAGCCTACCTACAAAACAATGTTAGCCCTGCCAAGAACAAGACAATATATAGCAAATGAAGCCTCAAAACCAAATGGGATTCAACGAGAAACCTTGTTGTCCCAAATTGCAACAATATATATATATATATATATATATATATATATATATATATATATATATATATATATATATATATATTAGTGACAAACTATAATAAGAGCTGCAAATTTAACCATCAAAATCAAGTACGAGATATTGGAAACAAAGCTAGCAATAAGTAGACGAATTTCCAATGATTAAAGAAAGAATTTGATAGAAATTAGAGGTTAGTTAGTTAGTGCTATCAACAAGATTTGTAACATCCTTATGTATGTAGCAAACAATTGCTACAAAAACAAATTCTAGCCACTAGAATCAACAAGTAAACCACCCAAAAGATAGCTAATAACTAGTAGATTAATTATGGCAGCTTGCAAGTGTATTTTAGTGGTAGAAAAGTGAGTAAACAATGAAAGGAATATGAGTTTGTTGTATCCCTATTGGAGGTAGCATTAAGTTTATAACAACAATGAGATCACTTGGCCAATCAAGCCACCCCTAGGGAACAAGTAAACTTATAACATGTATAAATCATGTATACCAATGCATGAATATTCAATCTCCATTGCAAGTAGAATAGTGCCTTTTCTATTGGGTTATGGAGTCTCTTGCATATGAGCTAGGGTTTGTTACTTCTCTAAGGGTGTAAGATTTTTTACTCCCTAGAGCAAACAAAAACTTAGCAAGGTAAATCTACAAGGGTGTAATCCCTTTTACTCCTTGTAGCAACCTTTGCAAAGTAGCTTCTTTCAATGACAACTAAGATAGATCTTGATGGAGGGTGTATGCCCTTATACTCCTAAAAGGATTTAGACAAATTAACCTTGAAACAAGAAGAAACAATACAATTATGCAAAAATTCTTTACCAATTCCAAGAGATAGCTTGAAAAACCCTTCTTTATCAAGAATGTTCCACCACATTACCAAGAAACAAGCATCCAAGAGATAGTGCCTAGCCTTTTCCTCCAATAGGCAAGTAAAATCATCCACAATTGCACCAAAGAGACATAAAGCAATTTTCCCATGTAGGGAGAAAATTTCATCCAAGAGAGTATGTAATTCTCAAAACCATGATGATAAAATGAGAGTGAGATGACGTTTATTTATACAAGGTCATCTAACTCTATTTTGTCCACTTTAATTTGTCAACAACAAAATAAAAGAGGGTCGACCCTCTAATTTGTCTTTAAATTTTACAAAAATGAAATAACATTAAATTAAAATCCCCTAAGGGGTGACATCATGCCCTAAAGGGTGACGTTAGGCCTCCAAGAGAGACATTGAGTCTTTAGGTGAAAGAGGTTGGGCCTCCAAAGGCCACGTGTCACCTTGTCACGTGCTAGAGTGACCAAAAATGCATCTCTCTCCATCAAATCACATCACATCACCAACATCATCATCAAAACCCATCAAAAACCCATCAAGAAATGTAACATCAAGGGCTAGGATATGACGTCCTAGGCCTCCCAAGGCCAACGTTTAGGTGAAATGGGGCATAAAGTGATCATCTCATGTTGTCCAAGTGCCTCCAAAGGAAACATTCATCTTCCCAAGTTTGAAACGAGTGGGGGCGCATCATCCAACATGTGGGCTTCAAGCCCCTATGAAGGTCCAAGTGAATTAGTTCCTCCATGGAAAAGATTTCACCTGGAAAGGTCCTGCAAAGACAAAATTGTATGCCCTCCAAGAGCCCACAAGTCACATGTATCATGCCAAGTAAGCCATATTTAATAAAAGAACCACCCAAAAATGTGCATAAAATCCCTCCTTTTCAAAATAAACAAATGCTCAAAGACCTTATACAACTTGCCAAATTTAAGTATGGGAGGGTTGTCATGGTGCCATATTGGGAAAGTCATTCCCCAAGTCAAGGAGTGTTTCCCAGGAAGACCCTCTCTAAGTCATGTAAAAGAGTATGAGGTAGATGGAGATGTGACCTTCGGGCATGGGGTTTTGTGACATACAAGGGCTCATATTGTTTCATTTATGGGTGCCTTTGTAGAGGGTGTGTTGCATCCTCATTTGCAATGCAACCTTTTTTCAAGATATTTATTTTAAATTAATTTATTATGGTCCAAAGCATTGAGTGATATGTGCAATGGAAAGTAAGGAGCACAACAATGCCACTTGAAGCTAGGAACACACATAGTGTCATGTGCAAGGAAAGTAAAAGACACCGCAAAATACATTCCCTCAACAAGCAAGACATATATTTAATTATGTGTTTTCTTTTTTACAAGTCCTTAATTTTTATGGAGAAGCATTTCATTTCTCTCATGACCTTAGGTCGAGCATCTAGAGGATAATATATGGCTTTTATATTTTTCTAGCTACAAACCTTTGGGTCTTTAGCCCCTTCTTCCCATGAAATGAGGTACAATGTAACATCCAATCCCACCGATCACATTTATACATTGACTTATTCTTTGAGGACACTTGCGAGCAAGTGATCCGGTTTAAAACATGGTACATTATGATTATCAGTTTGATTTATATGCTTAAGCTATGATTGAGTATTGAAATTGATATGTTAGTTATATTGATGTATAACATTAACATGTATTATGATGAGGTTTCCTTAGTGTGCATGAAGCGTGACATGATGATGATGTTGATGACATCGAACAAAGTCCTTGAACTCCGGATTGAGTCAGAAAGTGGATTATTTACTTTGGTTATGAGTACTTAATTTATTATGCATGCATTATATTATAATTTCAGTTATGGATTTTATATATGATTTATTGATATTATCTTTGTCAGTGGATGCGGGCATGGTGACGGTTGCTAATCCAACTTACATATGGATTAAAGGGGTCATACACATATACTAGATGATGAGGGAGAGGTGTGGCAATGTTCCTATCACAACCTACTAGCACTCTCGTCGTGACATGAACTGAAGGTTAACGACTACCTTGTTTTGAGAGACTCATGATGTTGTGAGGGAAGACTAAGAAAGTCAATCATGAGGATTTCTGAGGGGCACGCAATAAGGTGAATTCCTTATTCCTCATTTATCCCTTAGTCTCACATAAGGTCGACAAGTGGAGTATTGAATCCAAGCGTCTGATAGTTTCCAAACTAAGTCAATGGCGAGTGGCAACCTTGGAGCATGAAGGTGTGTCTTGAAGGGCATGTCGCATAAATAAATGGTGATTCAATTAAAATATAGAAGACCTTATAAAATAAAGTGAATACCTAGACCTCTTAGAAAATAAAAACAATTAATTAAAGTTGATAGAAAAGAGAAATGACTTTATATGATTTTATGTTGAATTTGAAAGAGAACATATTAAAGTATCAGTTTATTTGTATGCTTAATAAAATACTAGAAATGGTAGGATTGGGTCTAAGGGGGATTAGATTAAATAAACTTTAGTAAAGGGAGAATAGGAATACAAATATAGACATGTGCACAATGTGTGCATGAAATAAATAAAAAGGAATTTTTTAATTAATAGAAAATATATTCATGAGAGAATGGGTTGTCAACTTATTGTTAGAATCCTAAGTCAATCTAGACTCAAAAGCCTATCTGGGAGTAGATTCCTAATCAAAATCCAACTGTAAATTAGTTGGGAGACATAATAAAAGAGAAATTGAGGAACTAAGGGACAACTAAGAGAAAATCTAGAAACTAATTGAGGAGTGTGAGGGAAAATGCATAATTATTTAAATTAAAAGGATTAAACATGTGCAACTTGGGGAAAGTGTGACATGTGTTTGGGGTAAATAATCTTTAATTTATTTATTAAAAATTAACTAATTGTGCATGAGAGTACAAGTGTCAAAGTGATTTTTCTTATAAAATGATTGGTGAGGAACATGAAATTACCCTATTGTTGGATGAATGGAATGTTGTTAAAATTTCTATTGGCTAAGTTTAGTTGTGTGAGTTGGGCTATAGGTTTGTGCAGGAGGTGGAAGCCTCTCCTTGTGAGGGAAAGCTTGAGCTAGTTTGGTCAGGGATTTTGTGTGTGACCCCTTTGTGGCTCGAGGGGCTAAGGGGGGAGAAGAGTACCCCTAGTGTTGACTGGGAGGTACCGATGAAGTCTTGGGATTGGTAGGCGAAAGGAAGGATGTCGTACACGTTTCTTACTCCAACTTGAAGTTCGCCATCAAGTATCAACAATCCTTGGTTATAGTCTTTTAATTGTTAGTGTATTTTTTTATTTAATGGAATGTTTGATTAGTATATTGAACCTATATGGAACGAACGTGCTTGAATTTGAGACATTGTACTTCGATGATATACATGTGTTGATTATTATTGAATGGAAAGTATATTCTTGACTGAAATTTTTATGCTTGTAGTCCATATATAAATATTTTTGTTAATGAAGAAATGGTATTATATCCAACATTTGAATTGTTGTAGAATAAATTATTTTTATCAGTAAATCAAACGAATAGTATATTTTTATAAATTTTGCATTTCATTATTATTACAGACCTTGGCTCCTAAAATTTAACTTGATGGCAATGGAAAATTGCGTGCCTTGTATTCTTCGTTATTACTGAGATGATGTTTTCTACACAATCCTTTGTATATAATTAAATACATTGCAATGTGTTCAAATGATACTTTGCTTACAAGAATAGATGGGTAATTACATAAAACCCTCTTGTAGATACTTGCTACAACATAAAACCATATGTTTAATCTTTGTTAAGGATTAATGTTATTTACTTTCATTGTCTTTCCTACCAAAAATCTGATTGTTAATAATGTAGTACCCCTGGTGTTTCTTCAATGTCTTGTCCCTTATAAAAATTTAAGCAAACTATGAAATTGTAAAAGACTGAACATTTCATAATCTTCTTTCTACACATTATTTGATGTTTTGTTGGATCCAAATCTGGCGAGGTCGGATTAAGTCCTCAGGTCATTCACATTCTTCTTTTCCTCCAATTTTGTTTCCATTGTAGTTATTGCAAGACCTGTATTGTTTGTTCAGAAGGAAATCTGAGTAGTGTATCACTCAGCCACATCGTGTATCGATTTCCAGAGATAGTTGTTTGTTTTTCTACCTAGTAAATTGGCAAGATGGAGTTGAGTATTCGAAGGATGTGATACATAATTGTATCCATCTAGTTAAACATCCATGGTACTGGTAAGGTCATTAACCATGTATATATACATACTTATTTTTGACCTGCCTTTTTCCTTGTAAATTAGTTCGGTATAAGGCAAAAGTTTCATTTGTAAAGCAATTAAGAGTTGAGGTCACGATACCCCAACGAACAACACCACTACTTAAAAATTTTCTACCGCACAAGAAACTTGATAAATAACTGATATAATTGCAACTACTACATTTTTTGTTAAATTTCTTGATGAACCAACATATTTGAATCTGAGCACGGTAGTCTGGAAGTAACGAAACTTCCGGGAAATAAAAAATTTAAGATATCCTTTCCTAGTGAACCCCGTTAGTGTAGACAACTATTCTTACCAAGATCATATCCACAAGATGGACTCTTGAAAGTCTATTGTTAACTCTGTTGTATTTATGAAATCCCTTGTTGGGTTGACTTATCAAGATACACACAATCGATGATTATATCGATAATTGTTGTTAATAGTAGGTCGTATTCCTCAATGCTTCTTGGGATTAGACTAGAGGGTTGCATATTTTTTTTCTCAGCCACTCCGTCCCTTTGATTTTTCATCTCAAATTTATGATTTTATTCTTATTTAATTGTCTATTCTTCTTATTCGCTCGATGAACCCACTCCAGATACGACAATTTGTTATCCACTAACATTTTTTTTCACTCCATAGATCCTTAATTTATTTCTTCTCTCCACTACAGGTAGCCTTGGAATTCTCGAGCGCTCGAATAGTTTGTAATATTTACATATCCTTTTGATATCTTGAGTGGAAGAAAGCGAGTCCCCGTGGGATGGGAGTTGAGTTGGTTATTAGGTATTCCGACTCTCTGTTAAACTCTGTCTCTGAAAACATAATCCCTTAATCTATGTGTAGTTTACACCAACACTGAAATGAGACATGTTGAAAAAATTATGTATTGGACACCTGGTAAGATACGCATGAGGATGGTTCTCAGAAAGTTTGAGTAACCCCTTTTCGATTTCAACCAGTCGTATAACATTATCCTCACAAGTCTTGTATTCAACTACCCTTATATTTAATCAGTTTATTTCCATACTACAGTTAACCGACGATGAGTGGATATATCTGCGTAAGTCTAAGTGTAGGACAATCCATGACTAGGGTTACAAATGACACGAGTTGAATGTCTCCATTTTGTTTCAAACCTTTCTCTACTTATAAGAAGCGTTTAATTATTTATATATACCTATAAATTACCTACCTTCCATTAATAATTTTATATTTATAGAAAATTAATATTTATAACTAATAGTATTAAGAGTTAGAGGGTTAATGTTTTCCTTTGATTTTTTTTTGAAATTATAGGGTTAGTAACAATTTCTTTAATATATTGTTGACCAAAAAAAAATGTGTATTTATTGTAGTAGTGGGAATTTGGTACTTGTCATTAAATAAATTGGCAATGGGAGATTGTATTAATTGTGTTCACTAAATGTTAGATTGTAGATAAGAGGGTTGTTACATATGGTATCAGAGCCAGTTCCACTATACTACATCGGACCTGTTACGACTTCCAATGCTTATGTTTAATTGAAAATGAATACTAATATAATTTGAATTTGTTTCATGGTAGATATCATTGTTAGAGGACAAAGAATGAGTAGACGTCGGGTTGCGGGAGGAAGAGGAATGCCTCCTCTGAGTACATCCACACCCGAGGGATATTCTCCATAGGGAGAAGGACAAAATAATGAGCAGGAGCAAATTGAGTGGGCGATGTCATGGGTATGATGAGGTATTTTCAAAGAATGTCATAGGCGCTAATAAATCTCCTTGATCACGATGAGGGCAGGGATTTTTTTCCCAATGAGGGTTCGCAATGCCCTCCTATAGTGAGTGGTAGTGTTCATAGAGAACTCGAGAAGGTAAAAATTTATAAGTTCATGGGTTCGACGGACGGTTTAGCCACCAAATCTTGCTTGGAGAATATGGAAATGTGCTTCACATTGCAAGATTATACCTCCAACATGAAGGTCCTCATGGAGGTATTTCAACTGAAAGGGAGTGTGCTTATTCGGTGGAAGACACTCTTACGAAAACTAAGAGTGAGGATCAAACATTCATGCTAAGGTGAGGATCCTGATACCTCATACTTTGCACGATGCAACACAAAAATATGTCATCTCTAAAGAAGAGTTGAACAGTGGGGGTCAGGGAAGGACTCCTTCCAGGTGTATTAAAATATTGTGTAACTGCAAAGAATAAGCTTATCCCCTTTTGTGGATAAAGTAAAAGATAAAATATATATTATTAATTAGATCAATCCCCTTTTGTGGATTGATCATGTCGAGCATTGTAATTGACCAAATCCCCTTTTATAGATTGGTCAAACTCTAATTGTAATATGCAAATTAAGAAGTCGACCCCAGGAAAATTAAAGTGGTTCTAACCACCCAAAAAAACAAGTCGGCCCTGCCAGAAAAGAGACACCTCCTTTCAACGCTTCCCAGTTTGTATAAATAAAGGAAGCCAACCACTCCTTTGTTCACTCACTCAGCTCACTCATCTAGTGTGCAAGTATTGAAGGAAGCTACAGTTGTCGGAAGAAAAAAGAGAGAGAGGTGCATTGCTTGGGAGAGGATATTCTCTAGTGTTTGGTTTACTATCTTGGCTATTTTCTAGTCTAGCATCATGGTAGTTTGTCTCTCGTAGAGAGAGAGAGAGAGTTATTCTAGAGTTGTACTTGGTTATTGAATCTATATTAAAGAAGTTTTGATGGGTTTTCTTCCCCTTTAGGGTTTCCCAGGATAAATGGTGTGTATCTTGTGATTGTGTTTCTCTCAGTGATCCTATCTATGCTATGGTTATCTAGTAAATTGAAAAGTAACCTAATAATAACTTAAACTTTAACATGGTATCAGAGCTACGCTGAAGAGAGCATCTTTCACAGAAAAAGAAAAATGTCATTGTTGTTGTACAATAAAATTAGAGATTTTTATTAAAGAGGGATTTCAGCCCAAATATCATATAGAAAAGTGTGCCCTAGCCTAAGGAATTCATTGACACCTTCAGCGCACATTTTTAGTGGATAGAACTCCCAGAAAGTGAAACCCTAGTTTTCATCGGTACCAGAAAACTAGAAAACCAAAAGTAACAAAAGTACCAGAAAACCAGAAGCACCAATCTAGAAATCCATTGGTCCAGTTTCAAGGGTCAGAAATTGAAATTTTCAGAAACTGACTATACCAGTATTCTCTCCATAGTCCAATGCATCTTTTGGTGAGTTCAGTTTTCAGATCCAAGAAATTTGATTTTTTTATTATTTCTATAGCCCAGAGGGCTAGGGTTTCTATTGCAAGAAAGAATGGCTATCGGTATGATGGTAGAAGATGGGATGAAAGGATCTGGAAAGTTCAGATCTTGGAAGCATAGGTTGCAGATGATTCTAGACGAGAACATGTCACAGTGAGTGTACCAGAACCATAGGAAGAAGAGAAAAAGACCAAGCAGAAGGAAAAGGGAAAATAAAGTATCAATCACATGTGGCAGAGGAAGAGGAATCTCCTCCCTCAAAGAAATATTTAGTAAAAATTGAGGATTATGTACTTTAAGTTGAAGATAGTTGATCTGAAGAAAGATAGGAAATGGTGGAGTCTGTGGAGCCTCCCCACAAAAAACAAAAGATAAGTATTCATGTTATTTTTTAGTATATTGTTTTCTGTAATACTTTCTCATTACAAGTTAGATTTTTATGAGAATGTTAATTAACCTCGTTTTACTTCAATGTCTATGAAGACATATGAAGGAAGTATCAAAGAAGAGGATAAAGAAAGAGATAAAATATTTATTTCAGTTATGATCACTCATGAGAGTGACAAAGTTATGTGTTTAGCTATGATAGTAAGGAAAAATTTGGTAATTTCATAGCTAGAGTGAAAAAGAGTTCAAAAGTTGTATTCGTGATTAGGGTTTCAGATGTGTACATGGTTGAACAGGTTTTACTTAAGAAAAGATGTGTACTACTCTGATAGAAATCATGATATATTTTTATTTGATTATTGCTTATTGTTACTGACTGATTGGCTAAGTGACATATCTCAGAAAGCATATTGTAAGTAAGTTTACAGGTCTCAGAAGAAATAACTTATGCCTTGACATGCAGAAGTTAGACAGCATGAGAAGGACTTATGATATGGTGACAGACAGTAAAGACCAGACAGTATCCAATATTTATATAGAAGCAAGAGGCTCCTAAAGATGCAGAACATAAATGTTCAAGATGAAGAGAAAGATGGATACTCAAATATAGTTGATGAGATGCAGATAATTGCAGGTTGTTCCAATACCGTTCTTATAGATGCAGAGGGAGCAGGTTGATCCAATATGAAGTCAGAAAGAAAGAAATGTTCGAACTCAAGAAGGCACCTAGGATATTACAGAAGAAAACTTCAAGGATGATGATTAGAAGCTCTTAGTTTGGTGCAAGAGAGAGTTGTGTCTCAAAGTTCGAAATGGAGGATCATGGTTTGGTGCAGTTAGGAAAGCAGATGGATGGTTCCCAGTAGATGGGTAGCATGGTATTATACCATGGAAAGATTTTGGACCACAATAGATATTTTTCCAGATCCCATAGCTAGACCTTCGTAGAAAAGAGAGGAGACCTTCGTAGAGAAGGAATGAGCAATACCACAGGTAGACCTTCATAGAGAAGGAGAAAGAGAAGAGACCTTCGTAGAGAAGGGGAATGAGAAATTTGCCAAGATTGGCCTATGTCCAAGTGTTGAGTTTTGGATACTCTAGGGACATGCTAGAATACCCTCGTAGAGAGGGGTGTGACCACCCTTGTAGAGAGGAGTGTGGATGTTTCTCCAAGGGGAAGTGGGGAGATACTCTCCTCTGGCCAAGGATTGAGTAGCCGGGAACACAAACCTTGACCATGTGGAATGGTTAGTTGACTCTTGATGTTTGTGTCGTGATCCTGCATGGATCATGGAAAGGGAGTCTAGTCTTGCCCAGGCTAGCATCTTAGCTTCTCTAGTTCATGTGTGATGACTAGGGGTGAAGCTATGGTAGTAGTCCTTCCCAATGGATGGGTGAGATAGATGACTACAAGAGAAGGGAGAACATAAAAGGAATGGAAAAACTCATAGAATATCTTATGTGTGAAGATAAGATATATTATGTGTGAAGATAAGATATCTTCTGTGTGAAGATAAGAAAGAGTATCTTCTACGTGAAGATGAAAGAAAGAAAGAGTATCTTCTATGCGAAGATAAAGAGAACAAAACATATTTAATATGGATTCATGGAGAACCAGTCAGTGATCATGATGCCAGATGACCAAGTGAATTATATTGATGCATGTTGTTGCCCAATTGATGATGTTTCCCAGTTGATAATGTTATCCAATTGATGTTGTTTCCCAGTTGATGATGTTGCCCAGTTGATGATTATCCAGTTGATGATATTTCCCAAATAATATTGTTTAGTTGATGATGACATCTAGTGACTTGTTAAAAGATAAAGAATATACTTCTTGTTAAGAGAGAGTGTTAAAATATTGTGTAACTGCAAAGAATATTATTATCCCCTTTTGTGGATTGATCATGTCGGGCTTTGTAATTGACCAAATCCCCTTTTGTGGATTGGTCAAACCCTAATTGTAACATGCAAATTAAGAAGTTGCCCCCCAGGAAAATTAAAGTGGTTCTAACAACCCAGAAAGACAAGTCGGCCCTGCCAGTGAAGAGACACCTCCTTTCAGCGCTTGCTAGTTTGTATAAATAAAGGAATCCAACCACTCATTTGTTCACTCACTCAGCTCACTCATCTAATGCACAAGTATTGAAGGAAGTTGGAGTTGCCGGAAGAAGGAAGAGAGAGAGGCACATTGCTTGGGAGAAGTGTTTGGTTTATTGTCTTGGTTATTTCAGGTCTAACATCATGGTAGTTTGTCTCTCGCAGAGAGAGAGTTATTCTGGAGCTGTACTTGGTTATTGAATCTATATTAAAGAAGTTTTGTTGGGTTTTCTTCCCCTTGAGGGTTTCCCAGGATAAATGTTGTGTATCTTGTGATTGTGTTTCTCTCGGCGATCCTATCTATGCTATGGTTATCTAGTAAATTGAAAAGTAACCGAATAATAGCTTAAACTTTAACAGACAGGACAAACACCGTATAAAGCACCACAATAACATACACCTATTAGACATACTTATGGGCACCGTGATACACCCATAGAACTTGTATTTTCTACACCACGTAGACAAATTACCAGTCAGAAGAATCTGTATAGAGCACCAACGCAACAAAAACAACGTCATCCTCAATAGTAGCAACACTCTAGATATTTTCCACAGAACAGATCAGGGCCTCATAACCCTAGACCAATAGATTCTTTCTCTAGAACTAGGAGCATTGGCTCTAAGAACAGATGTTGGAATTGTGGAGAGCCACACTATCAGTGAGATTGTCCTATTGAGAAGGCAAGAGCTATTGGATTAGTAGGAAAAATGACAATGGGATATTTTGGCAAGGCCCATAGGATTCATGAAACAATGAATAACTGTCAAACCAAGCATCAGTCTACAGTGCTCAAGATTTTGGGTATGATAGCAGATAAACAGTTTAGTGTTTTGATAGAACCAAGAGCTACTAATATTTTTATATCTAGTGTTGCACTTAAAAGAATTAAAGTCAAGGAATTCAAGCAAGATGCGTTTAGATATGTGGAAATGGCATCTTGAGCCAAGAAAAAAGTTGGAGGAAAGGTTAAGGATTGTAACATTAACTTGGGTGATTTCGTCGCAAGTGTAAGACTTTATGTCACAATCTTGGGATCTTATGACATTGTGATTGGAATTAAAGAAAAGCATGTGCAAGGGATGTAAGTTGTACGCTATTTTAGCGCTTAATGAAAAAGGTGACGCAGAAAGATTCGAATACTTTTCAGTAGTATCGGATTTTGTTGATGTTTTTCCTAAAGAACTACCAAGTTTACCGCCAAATAGAGAATTGGAATTTACTATAGATTTAAAACCTAGAATAAAACCAATTGCTAGAACGCCTTATCGGATGTTGACACCTGAATTACAAGAGTTAAAGATGAAATTGAAGGAGTTGTTGGATTTGGGACTTATACGTCCAAGCGCATCACTGTGGGGTGCACCAATAATTTTTGTAAGAAATAAGGACGGATCGTGGAGGCTTTGCATTGATTATCGTCAATTAAACAAAGCCACAATCAAGAACCAATACCTGTTACCAAGAATTGATGATTTATTTGATCAAATGAAGGGAGTGAAAATACTTTCAAAGATTGATTTGAGATCAGGATATCATCAATTGCGAATTAAAGAGGAATACATTCCTAAAACAATGTTTAAGACAAGATTCAAACATTATTAATTTATTGTATTGTCGTTTGGATTGACGAAAGCTTCGGGTGTATTCATGAGTTTAATAAATGGGGTATTCCCCGAGTATTTGGATAAGTTCGTACAAGTATTTATTGATGATATATTTATTTACTATCAGACGAGAGAGGAGCACGATGAACACCTGATATTAGTGTTACAATGTTTAAGAGAAAACAATTTGTACAGAAAGTTGTCGAAATGTTCGTTTTATCGGACAAAGATTCATTACTTGGGACACATTATCTCTGGAGAAGGTATCACTGTGGATCCAACAAAATTTTAGGCTATTATGGAATAGCCAACACGGACGAACGTGCAAGAAGTAAGTATTTTTATGAGATTAGCAAGTTATTATCGATGTTTCGTGGAAGGTTTTTCAAAAATAGCAAATCCAATTATGGAATTACAAAAGAAGAACAATAAATTTGTATGGTGAGAGAAATGCATTGAAGTATTTCAGAAGCTTAAGAAATTATTAACAACAACACCGATACTGAAAGTTTTGGATATGGACAAGGAATTCTTAGTATGTATTGATGCATCCAAGGAAGGATTGGGTGGATTGTTAATGCGAGAAGGTCACGTTATTGCATATATTTCAAGGAAATTAAGAAGGAATGAAGAGAATTACGCAACACATGATTTGGAATTATTAGAAATTTTTTATGCCTTACGTGTTTGGAGGCACTACCTTATTAGACAACAATTCGAACTGAAAACTAATCATAGTGAATTGCAACACATTTTTACTCAGAGTGACTTGACAGAGTAGCGGAGGCGTTGAGTTGGAGACCATGCATTTTCTCAGTAATACCCCTAAAGACGAATCTTAGAGAAAATATCTTAGCATTAGAGATTGATGACGACTAGTATAAGGAAGTAAAAGACAATATCGACCAATATACCATAATGATACCTAGATATGAGGGTTATTCTTTGGAAAATGACATACTATTAAGATATAAGGGCAGAATTTATGTACCGCCAAATGACGAAATGAGAAATTTTATTTTGAACGAAGCTCATCGAGCAATGTACATGGCTCATCCTAGAGTCATGAAGATGAAGGCGGACCTTAAACCTTTATTCTTTTGGAAAGGAATGAAAATTGATATAGTTAACTATGTGGCGAGATTTCTAGAATGTCAGCAAGTGAAGGTTTAACATAGACATCCAGCAGGATTGTTACAACCACATGTGATTCCTGAATTGAAATAGAAAGTTATATCGATGGATTTTATTGTTGGATTACCATTGACGACAAGGAGACACGATTCCATTTTTGTAGTTTTCGACACGTTGATAAATAGTGCTAATTTTATTCCAGTGCATATGACATATCAAGCTCCTGATATAGCCAAAAATTTTGTTAACGAAATTGTGATATTGCATGGTGTACCGATAAAGATAATATTCAATCGAGGATCAATATTCACTGACATTTTTGGACTAGTTTCTAATAGGATTTGGGAACACAATTGAATTTTAGTACGACATATCACCCCAAAACAGATGGACAAACTGAAAGAATGAATCAAATTCTATAGGATATGCTTCAAATGTATGTGATGGATCAACATAAATGATGGAAATAATTTTTACCATTGGTCGAGTTTGCATACAACAACAATTATTACAGTTCGATAAAGATGGTAACTTTCGAGTTTCTCTGTGGATGACTGTGTCAGACACCTTTGAGTTGGGATTGATTAGAGGATAGGGTCCTGGTGGGACTAGAAGTGATCCAATAAATGGAAGAACAAATGTGAACTATAAGGGAAAGGATTAAGAATAGCAAGACCAAAAGAAGAGTTATGCAGATGCACGTCGTATTTTTGCGGGTGAAGTCTCATAAGAGTTTGATTAAGTTTGGAAAGGGTGATAAACTCCCTTCAAGGTTTGTGGTACATTTTGAAGTTGTAGAACAGAAAGGACTCATGACTTACCGACAAGCCTTACTTGATTCTTTGAGGCATATGCACGATGTGTTTCATGTTTCATTTTTACGTCATTATATTTCAGATTCATTACATGTTATTGACATGATTTCATTGCAGTTATCGGACAAAGGTTGTTCTCATAGCGGAGCCAATCCGCATACTAGATCATCACACTCGAAAATTACAGTGTCAAATAGTTGATCAGGTCAAGGTTCAATGGGATAGTTATAGTCCACATTCTACTACTTGGAAAGACGCATATGAGATGCGTCAACAATTTCCTTATTTATTTTGATGAGCTGGTATATAGATTAATATAATCTATATTAGTGCTCTATTGTTAGATTGTACAACCTTCAGGACGATGTTAAAAACAAGAGGGGGTGTATGTAACATCCAGTCCCACTGATCACATTTATATATTGACTTATTCTTTGAGGACACTTGCGAGCAAGTGATCTGATTTAAAACATGGTACATTATGATTATCAATTTGATTTATATGCTTAAGCTATGATTGAGAATTGAAATTGATATGTAAGTTATATTGATGTATAACAATGAAAAGTATTATGATGAGGTTTCCTGAGCATGTAGGAAGCATGACATGATGATGATGTTGATGACATCGACCGACTTCCTTGAACTCCGGATTGATTCAGGGAGTGGATTATTTACTTTGGTTATGCGTACTTAATTTATTACACATGTGTTATATGATAATTTCAGTTATGGATTTTATATATGATTTATTGATATCATCTTTGTTAGTGGATGCAGGCATGGTGACACTTGCTAATCCGACTCACATATGGAGTAAAGAGGTTATACACAAATACCAAATGATGAGGGAGAGGTGTGGCAGTGTTTCTGTCACAACCTACTAGCACTCTCGTTGTGACTTGAATTGAAGGTTAACGACTACCATGATTTGAGAGGTACACGATGTCGTGAGGGAAGACTAAGATAGTCGCTCACGAGGATTTATGAGGGGCCTGCAACAAGGTGAATTCATTATCCCTCAGTAATCCCTTAGTCTCACACTAGGTCGACGAGTGGAGTATTGACTCTAAACGTTCAACATCTTCCAAACTAAGTCAATGGCGAGTGGCACCCTTGGATCACGGAGGTGTATCTTGAAGGGCATGTCACATAAATAAATGGTGAGTCAATTAAAATCTAGAAGACCTTAGAAAATAAAGTTAATACTTAGACCTCTTAGAAAATAAAACAATTAATTAAAGTTGATAGAAAAGAGAAATGACTTTATATTATTTTATGTTGAATTTGAAAGAGAACATATTAAAGTCTAAGTTTATGTGTATGCTTAGTAATATTCTAGAAATGGTAGGATTGGGTCTAAGGGAGATTAGACTAAATAAACTTTAGTAAAGGGAGAATAGGAATAAAAATGTAGACATGTGCACATTGTGTGCATGAAATAAATAAAAAGGAATTTTTTAATTAAGAGAAAATATATTCATAAGAGAATGGGTTGTAAACTTATAATTAGAATCCTAAGTCAATCTAGACTCAAAATCCTAACTGGAAGTAGAGTCCTAATCAAACTTCAACTGTAAATTAGTTGGGAGACAATAAAAGAGAAATCGGGGAACTAAAGGACAACTAAGAGAAAATCTAGGAACTAATTGAGGAGTGTGAGGGAAAATGCATAATTATTTAAATTAAAATGATTAAACATGTGCAATTTGGAGAAAGTGTGACATGTGTTGGGGGTGAGTAATATTTAATTTATTTATTAAAAATTAGTTAATTGTGCATGAGAGGACAAGTGTCAAAGTGATTTTTCTTATAAAAAGATTGGTGAGCAAGAGAAAATTACCCTATTGTTGGATGAATGGAATGTTCTTAAAATTTCTATTGGCTAAGTTTACTTGTGTGAGTTGGGATGCAAGTTTGTGCAAGAGGTGTAAGCCTCTCCTTGTGATGGCAAGCTTGACCTAGTTTGGTTTGGGATTTTGTGTGTGACCCCTTTGTGGCTCGGTGGGATAAGGGGGAAGACGAGTACCCCTAGCGTTGGTTGGGAGGCTCTGGTGAAGTATTGGGATTGGCAAGTGAAAGGAAGGCCATGGTGCAAGTTTCTTACTCTATTCAAGTTCGCCATCAAGTATCAATGATCCTTGGTTACGCTATTTTAATTGTTAGTGTATTTTCTTATTTAATGGAAAGTTTGATTAGTATATTGAACCTATATGGAACTAATGTGCTTGAATTCGAGACATTGTACTCCGGTGATATACATGTGTCGATTATTATTGAATGGAAAGTATGTTCTTGATTGAAATTTTTATGCTTGTAGTCCATATATAAATATTTGTGTTAATCAAGTAATGTTATTACATCCAACATTTGAATTGTTGTAGAATAAATTTTTAAATTATTATGATCAGTAAATCGAACGAATAGTATATTTTTATAATTTTTTCATTTCATTATTATTATAGACCTTGGCTCCTGAAATTTAACTTGATGGGAATGGAAAATCGTGTGCCTTGTATTCTCCTTTATTACTAAGAGGATGTTTTCTCCACAGTCCTTTGTTTTCTAATTAAATACATTGCAACATGTTCAAATGATACTTTGTTTACATGAACATATGGGTAATTACAAAAAACCCTCTTGTCGGTACTTGTTACGACAAAAAACCATATGTTTAATCTTTTTTCAGGATTAATGTTATTTACTTTCGATGTCTTTCCTACCAGAAATATGGTTGCTAATACTGTAGTATCCCTAGTGTTTCTTCAATGTCTTGTCCCTTATAAAAATTTAAGCAAACTGTGAAATTGTAAAATCATGAACATTTTTTCATATTCTTTCCATGCATTATTTGATGTTTTGTTGGATCCAAATCTGGCGAGGTCAGATTAAATCCTCAAGTCATTCACGTTCTTCTTTTCCTCCAAAGTTTTGTCCATTGTAGTTATTGCAAGATGTGTATTGTTTGTTCAGAAGGAAATCTGAGTAGTGTATCAACTCATCCACGTCTCGTGTTGATTGTCGGAGATATATGTATGTTTTTCTACCTAGGCAATTGGTGAGACAGAGTTGAGTATTCGAAGGATGTGATACATAATTGAATCCATCTAGTTCGACATCCATGGTACTAGTAAGTTCATTAACCATGTATTTCTACATCCTTATTTCTGACCTGCCTTTTTCCTTGTAAATTAGTTTGGTATAAGGCAAGAGTTTCCTTCATAAAGTGATTAAAATTTGAGGTCACGATACCCCAGCGAACACCACCACTACTTAAAATTGTTCTACCACACAAGAAACTTGATAAATAATTGATCTGCTTGCAGCTATTAACTTGTTTTTTAAATCACTTGATGAACCAACAAATTTGAATCTAAGCACGGTAGTCTGGAAGTAATAGAACTTCAGAAAAATAAAAAATTTAAGATATCCTTTCCTAGTGAACCCCGTTGGTATAGACAATTATTGTTACCAAGATCATATCCATGGGATGGACTCTTGAAAGTATGTTATTAAATATGTTGTATTTATGAAATCCCTTGTTGGGTTGACTTATCAAGATACACACAATTGATGATTATATCGATAATTGTTGTTAATAGTAAGTCGTCTTCCACAATGCTTCATGGGATTGAACCGGAGGGTTGCATAGTATTTTTCTCAGCCACTTCGTCCCTTTAATTTTTCATCTCAAATTTATGATTTTATTATGATTTTATTGTCTATTCTTCTTATTCGCTCGACGAACCCACTCTAGATCCGACAATTCGTTATCCACTGATGTTTTTTTTTTCACCATAGATCCTTAATTTATTTCTTCTCTCCACTACAGGTAGCCTCAAAATTCTCTTTCACTCGAATAGTTTGTAATAATTACATATTTGAGCATCAATCTACAGTGATCGAGACTTCAAGTATGATACCATATCATCAGTTTTGTGTTTTGATAGATCCATGAGCTACTGAGAGTTTTATATCTAGTGTTGCACTTAAAAGAATTAAGGTCAAGGTTGTCAAACAAGATGAGTTTAGATATGTGGAAATGGCATCTAGAGCCAAGCAAAAAGTTGGAGGAAAGGTTAAGGATTGTAACATTAAATTGGGTGATTTCATCGCAAGTATAGACATTTATGTCACAATCTTGGGATATTACGACATTGTGATTGGAATGGATTGGTTAGAATTGCATGACGCGATACTTAACTATAAGAAGAAAAGATTAAGTTTGATTAATGATTTGGGAGAGACTAGAGTAATTTTGCGAAGAAACCAAGGAGTGTCGTTGAGGTTTAATTCTTCCCTACAATTACAAAAAAGCATGCACAAGGGATGTAAGTTGTACGCTATTTTAGCGCTTAATGAAAAGGTGATGCGAAAATATTGGATGAATTTCCAGTAGTATCAGAGTTTGCTAATATTTTTTTTGAATAACTACCAGGTTTACCTCCAAATAGAGAATTGGAATTTACTATAGATTTAAAACCAAGAACAAAACCAATTGCTAGAACGCCTTATTGGATGTCGACACCTGAATTACAAGAGTCAAAGATGCAATTGAAGGAGTTGTTGGATTTGGGACTTATACGTCCAAGCGTATCACCATGGGGTGCACCAGTAATTTTTGTAAGAAAGAAGGACAGATTGTGGAGGATTTGCATTGACTATCGTTAATTAAACAAAGCCACGATCAAGAACCAGTACTCGTTACCGAGAATTGATGATTTATTTGATCGAATGAAGGGAGCAACAATATTTTCAAAGATTGATTTGAGATCAGGATATCATCAGTTACGAATTAAAGAGGAAGACATTCCTAAAACAACATTTAAGACAAGATTCATACATTATGAATTTATTGTATTGACGTTTGGATTGACGAATGCCTCAGGTGTATTCATGATGTAATACCCCTAGGCTAAACCCCAATTGTAAATGTAAATGTAAATATGCTTATAATTTGGTGAGTTGATGATACAGGGTCTTTGGTTCTATTCTGCCTGCATTGACTCAGTGCATGGGAATCTCATACCAAAAGAAGAGTGTGCACATTCCATAGTTCTACCCACACCAAATTGAGTGTGCGATCTTAAGGGCAAGGATCCTTTGTATATATGTTGTGTTTTATAGGTTGTTGATCTAGGTTATTATAGGCTAGAATGCTTATATGATTATTAGGCCAGGGAGCCTGGATGTTAAAGGTTTTCATGCCTATATTGTAATTGTAAATCATACTCATATTATTAATTAAGTACACCACTACATGCAGACCGACCAAACAAAAGATATGGGGGGATAAACTCCACTAGAAAGGGGTAAGGGAGCTAAGAGTCTAGGAAAGGGGCTAAGCTAAAGGGGGATTTAGCCTAATGGAATATCATATTAATATAATTTCCTAAAAAGTTAAAGTATGGATATAAATTTATATATTATATCCTAAGTTTCTAAATGGGGGACAAGAGAGTCCCTTGGGTGCCATGTGTTGTAAAAGGCACATGCACATATATTTGGGGGAAATTAGTTCATTTTACATTCATTCCTTCTTCATGGTTACATTTATTCTCTCCTACTATCCAAACTTTGTTGTTTCCATCACCATACATGTACTTGGGAAGCTTGGTGTTGTGAAACTAGAAACTTGGTTTGACTACAGGTTGAAGAGGTGAGTTGTCAGGCCCGTAGGCATTTCTCTCCAGGTGAGAGATTTACTATGTTGAAGAAATGGGTTGTCAGGCCCGGGAGTAGTTTCTCTAGGTGAGAAACTACTCAGAATTGTTCCCTGGTGTGTTGGGAAATGGCTACAAGGCTCTAAGACTTCATTTCCGGCCTATTTTTGAAGCCCCAAAAGGGAAGTGGGGCAGCCAAGGGACTGTTAAGCAAAGAAGGGGCAAACTTTCTGGGGTGGGACAGGCATGTGGGGAATGAGATACTGTAGGCTAGTTGCAGCAGTTGGGCACCTTGGACTAGGAAATTATGTTGCTTGTCAAACCTTAGACTGGATTAGTATTTCCTTTTCCCTGGTAGAGTTTAGCCCCAACTCAAGGGCGACCCACTGCTGAGATTATGAATAGTGTGGTCTATGGTTGGGAGGAACGTGGAAGGTCTGCACACAATTGGTGATATTTTTATCAAAGATAAGTGTTAATTGTGTGTTAAATTATGTGGTGCATCATTATTTATGCATTTTTTATGGGTTTTTCCTGTGTATGTTGTATGTGTATTTCTATTATTATTCAGTATGAATCTGTGTATTTGCAAAATATTTGTATGTTTTAAGTTTGTATATACCTTGAAAATTTTATGTGGCATAACCCAGATGGATGTTCGGGATGTTACACATGATTTTAATGAATGGGGTATTCTACGAGTATTTGGATAAGTTCATACATATATGTATTGATGATATATTTATTTAATCTCAGATGAGAGAGGAGAACGGTGAACACCTGGGATTAGTGTTGCAATGTTTAAGAGAAAACAAGTTCTACGGAAAGTTGTCGAAATGTTCATTTTATCAAACAAAGATTCATTATTTGGAACACATTATCTTTAGAGAAGGTATCACTGTGGATCCAACAAAATTTTAGGCTATTATGGAATGTCCAACACAGACAAACATGCAAGAAGTACATAGTTTTATGGGATTAGCAGGTTACTATCAACGTTTCGTTGAATTTTTTTCCAAAATAGCAAATCCAATTACGAAATTTCAAATTTAGAACAAGAAATTTGTATGATCAGAAAAATGCGTTGAATCATTTTAGAAGCTTAAGGAATTATTAACAACAACATTGATACTGAAATTTCTAGATATGGACAAGGAATTCTTAATATGTACTGACACATCCAAGGAAGTATTGGGTGGAGTGTTAATGCAAGAAGGTCAAGTTATCACATATATTTCAAAGAAATTAAGAATACATGAAGATAATTACGCAACACATGATTTGGAATTATTAGCAATTGTTTATTCCTTACATGTTTGGAGGCACTACCTTATCGGATGGAAATTTGAATTGAAAACTAATCACAGTGGATTGCAACACATTTTTACTTAGAGTGACTTGAACGTGCGACAAAGACGTTGGTCAGAACTTTTAAGTGAGTATGATTTTGCAATCACGTACATTAAGGGAACAATTAACATAGTAGCGTATGCATTGAGTCGGAGACCAGACATTTTCTCAGTAATACCCCTAAAGACAAATCTTAGAGAAAATATCTTAGCATTACATATTGATGATGACTAGTATAATGAAGTAGAAGACAATATCGACCAACATACCATGATGATACCTATATATGAGGGTTATTCTTTGGACAATGATAGACTATTAAGATATAAGGGTAGAATTTATGTATCACCAAATGACGAAATGAGAAATTTGATTTTGAACGAAGCTCATCAAGCAATGTATATGGTTCATCCTAGTGTCACGAATATGAAGGCAAACCTTAAACCTTTATTCTTTTGGAAGGGAATGAAAATTGATATAGTTAACTATGTGGCGAGATGTCTAGAATGTCAGCAAGTGAAGGTTGAACATAGACATCCAACAAGTTTGTTACAACCACATGTGATTCCTGAATCCAAATGGGAACTTATATCGATGGATTTTATTGTTGGATTGTGATTGACGACAAGGAGACACAATTCCATTTTTGTATTTATCGACACATTAACGAAGAGTGCTCATTTTATTCTAGTGCGTACGACATCTCAAACACTTGATATAGCCAAAACGTTTGTTAACGAAATTGTGAGATTGCATGGTATAGCGAGAAATATAATATTTGATCGAGGATCGGTATTCATTGGATGTTTTTAGACTAGTTTCCAAGAGGCTTTAGGAACGTAATTGAATTTTAGTACAACATATCACCCCAAAATAGATGGATAAACTAAAAGAACAAATCAAATTCTGGAGGATATGCTTCGAATGTATGTGATGGATCAATAGAAACGATGGGAATACATTTTACCATTGGTCAAATTTTCATACAACAATAATTATTAGAGTTCGATAAAGATGGTACCTTTTGCGTTTCTCTACAAACGACTGTGTCAGACACATTTGAGTTGTGATCGATTATAGGATAGGGTCCTTGTGGGACCAGAAGTGATCCAAGAAATGGAAGAAGAAATGTGAACTATAAAGGAAAGGATTAAGGAAGTGAAAGAATGACATAAGAGTTATGTAGATGTGAATCGTATAGACCGCGGTTATGAGGTTGGTGATAACATATTTTTGCAGGTGAAGTCGTATAAGAGTTCGATTAAGTATGGAAAGAGTGCTAAACTCTCTCCAAGGTTTGTGGGACCTTTTGAAGTTGTAGAAAAGAAAGTACCCATGGCTTACCGACTAGCCTCACCTGATTCTTTGAGGCATATGCATGATGTGTTTCATGTTTTAGTTTTATGTCATTATATTTTAGATCCATCACATGTTATTGACATGATTTCATTGTAGTTATCGGACGAGGGTGCTCTCATAGCAGAGCCAATCCGCATACTAGACCATCACACTCGACAACTACGACGTCGAATAGTCGATCAGGTCAAGTTCCAGTGGGATAGTTATAGTCCACATTCTAATACTTGGGAGGACACATATGAGATGCATCAGTAGTTTCCTTATTTATTTTGATGAGTTGATATATAGATTAGTATCAGCTATATTATTTCTCTATTGTTAGATTGTACAAACTTCGGGACGAAGTTAAAAACAAGAGGGGGTGTATGTAACATCTAGTCCCACTGGTCACATTTATACATTGACTTATTCTTTGAGGACACTTGCGATCAAGTGATCCAATTTAAAACATGGTACATTATGATTATCAGTTTGATTTATATGCTTAAGCTATGATTGAGTATTGAAATTGATATGTAAGTTATATTGATGTATAACAATGACATGTATTATGATGAGGTTTCCTGAGCGTGCAGGAAGTGTGACATGGTGATGATGTTGATGACATCGACCAACTTCCTTGGACTATGGATTGAATCAAGGAGTGGATTATTTACTTTGGTTATGAGTACTTAATTTATTACGCATGTGTTATATGATAATTTCAGTTATGGACTTTATATATGATTTATTGATATTATCTTTGTTAGTGGATGCAGGCATGGTGACACTTGCTAATACAACTCACATATGGAGTAAAAGGGGTCATACACAGATACCATATGATTAGGGAGAGGTGTGGCAACATTATTTTAACAACCTACTAGCACTCTCGTTGTGACCTAAACTGAAGGTTAACAACTAACTATTTATGAGAGGTTCACGATGTCGTGAGGGTAGACTGGGACAATCGCTCATGAGGATTTGTAAGGGGCGCGCAACAAGTCATATTTCTTATTCCTCACTAACCCCTTAGTCTCACACAAGGTCGGGAAGTAGAGTATTGACTCCAAGCGTCTGATAGCTTCCAAACTAAGTCAATGGTGAGTGGCACCCTTGGAGCACGGAGGTGTGTCTTGAAGGGCACATCGCATAAATAAATGGTGAGTCAATTAAAATATAGAATACCTTAGAAAATAAAGTGAATACTTAGACCTCTTAGAAGATAAAAAAAATTAATTGAAGTTGACTTTATATGATTTTATGTTGAATTTGAAAAAGAACATATTAAATGCTAAGTTTATTTGTATGCTTAATAAAATCCTAGAAATGGTAGGATTGGGTCTAAGGGAGATTAGACTAAATAAACTTTAGTAAAGGGAGAACATGAATAAAAATCTAGACATGTGCACAATGTGTGCATGAAATAAATAAAAAGGAAATTTTAAATTAAGAGAAAATATATTCATGAGAGAATGGGTTGTCAACTTATAGTTAGAATCCTAAGTCAATCTAGACTCAAAATCCTAACCGGAAGTAGAGTCCTAATCAAAATCCAACTGTAAATTAGTTGGGAGACATAATAAAAGAGAAATTGGGGAACTGAGGGACAACTAAGAGAAAATCTAGGAACTAATTGAGGAGTGTGAGGGAAAATGCATAATTGTTTAAATTAAAAGGATTAAACATGTGCAACTTGGGGAAAGTGTGACATGTGTTGGGGGTGAATAATCTTTAATTTATTTCTTAAAAAATATCTAATTGTGCATGAGAGGACAAGTGTCGAAGTGATTTTTCTTATAAAAAAAATTGATGAGGAAGAGGAAATTACCCTATTGTTGGATGAATGGAATGTTGTTAAAATTTATATTGCCTAAGTTTACTTGTGTGAGTTGGGACGCAAGTTTGTGAAAGAGGTGGAAGCCTCTCCTTATGAGGGCAAGCTTGAGCTAGTTTGGTTTGGGATTTTTTGTGTGACCCATTTGCGGCTCGGGGGACTAAGGGGGAAGAAGAGTACACCTTGCATTGGTTGGGTGGTACCGGTGAATTCTTGGGAATGACAAGCGAAAGGAAGGATGTCACACAAGTTTTTTACTCCAGCTTGAAGTTCGCCATCAAGTATCAATGATCCTTGGTTACAGTATTTTAAGTGTTAGTGTATTTTCTCATTTAATGAAAATTTTGATTAGTATATTGAACCTATATGGAACGAATGTGCTTGAATTCAAAACATTATACTTCGATGATATACATGTGTTGATTATTATTGAATGAAAAGTATGTTTTTGAATGAAATTTTTATGCTTGTAGTCCATGTATAAATATTTGTGTTAATGAAGAAATGGTATTATATCCAACATTTGAATTATTGTAGAATAATTTTTAAATTATTTTGATGAGTAAATCGAACGAATAGTATATTTTTACAAATTTTTCATTTCATTATTATTATAGACCTTGGCTCCTGAAAAACATATGTTTAATTTTTTTTTAGAATGAATATTACTTACTTTCGATGTATTTACTACCAGAAATATGATTGGTAATATTGTAGTACCCCTGGTGTTTCTTCAATGTCTTGTCCCCTATAAAAATTTAAGAAAACTGTGAAGTTGTAAAAGCCTAAACATTTGGTAATCTTCTTTCCAAACATTATTTGATGTTTTGTTGGATCCAAATCTAGCGAGGTCGGATTAAGTCCTCAAGTCATTCACATTCTTATTTTCCTCCAAAATTTTGTCCATTGTATTTATTGCAAGACCTGTATTGTTTGTTCAAAAGGAAATCCTAGTAGTGTATCAGCTCAGCCACGTCTTGTATCGATTTCCAGAGATAGTTGTCAATTTTTTAACCTGGTAAATTGGAGAGTTGGAATTGAGTATTCGAAGGATGTGATACATAATTGAATCCATATAGTTCAACATCCATGGTATTGGTAAGGTCATTAACCATGTCTGTCTACATCCTTATTTATGACTTGGCTTTTTCCTTGTAAATTAGTTCGGTATAAGGCAAGAGTTTCCTTTTGAAATCAATTAAGAGTTGAGGTCACGATACCCCAACAAACACCACTACTTAAAATTGTTTTACCCCACAAGAAACTTGATAAATAATTTATCTGCTTGCAACTATTACCTTGTTTGTTAAATCGCTTGATGAACCAACATATTTGAATCTGAGCACGGTAGTATGGAAGTAACATAACTTCTAGGAAATAAAAAATTTAAGATATCCTTTCCCGGTGAACCCCGCTGGTATAGACAACTATTGTTACCAAGATCATATCCACGGGATGGACTCTTGAAAGTATGTTGTTAACTCTGTTGTATTTATGAAATCCATTGTTGGGTTGACTTATCAAGATACACACAATTGATGAGTATATCGATAATAGTTGTTAATAGTAGGTCGTCTTCCGCAATGCTTCCTGGGATTGGACCAGAGGGTTGCATAGTATTTTTCTCAACCACTCTGTCCCCTTGATTTTGCATCTCAAATTTCTGATTTTATTCTGATGTTATTGTCTATTCTTCTTATTCACTTAATGAACCCACTTCAGATCTAACAATTTTTTGTCCACTAAAGTTTTTTTTTTCACTCCATATATCCTTAATTTATTTATGCTCTCCATTATAGGTAGCCTCAGAATTCTCGAGCGCTCGAACAGTTTTTAATAATTACATATCCTTGTGATATCTTGAGTGGCAGGGAATGAGTAGCCATGTGACGGGAGTTGAGTTGGTTAGTATTTATTCTGAATCTCTGTTAAAATCTGTCTCTGAAAGCATAATCCCTTAATCTCTGTGGAATTTACACCAGCATTGAAATGAGAGGTGTTGAAGAAATTGTGTATTGGACACCTGGTAAGATATGCATGAGGATGGTTCTCTAAAATTTTGAGTAACCCATTTTCGAGTTCAACCAAACATATAATGTTATCCTCACAAGTCTTGTATTTAACTACCTGTGTATTTAATCAGTTTATTTCCAAACTATAGTTAATCGACGATGACTGGATCTATCTACGTAAGTCTCGGTGTAGGACAATCCATGATTAGGGTTACGAATGACACGAGTCAAATGTCTCCCTTTTGTTTCAAGCCTTTCTCCACTTATAAGAAGCATTTAATTATTTATATATACCTATAAATTACCTACATGCCATTAATAATTTTATATTTATACAAAATTAATATTTATAACTAATAGTATTAAGAGTTAGAGGGTTAATTTCTTCCTTTGAAATTTTTAGAAATTCTAGTTCATTGTTAATTATTAGATGTCAATTTTTGAAATTATAGGGTTAGTAACAATTTCCTTAATACATTGTTGACCAAAAAATATTTCCATCATTGTTAAATGGGTTATAGATATATATATTCTTATTTATTGCAGTAGTGGGAATTTGGTACTTGTCATTAAATAAATTGGAAATGGGAGATTGTATTATTTGTGTTCACTAAACATTAGATTGGAGATAAGAGGGTTGTTACATATGGTATTAGAGTCGGTTTCACTCTACGAAACATAACTCGTTACGACTTCCAATGCTTATGTTTAATTCAAAATGAATACTAATATAATTTGAATTTGTTTCATGGAAGGTATCATTGTTAGAGGACGAAGAATGAGTAGACGCCAGGTTCCGGTAGGAAGAGGAATGCCTCTTATGAGTACATCCACACCTGAGGGATCTGCTCCATAGAGAGAAGGACAAACTATTGATCAAGAGTAAGTTGTAGTGGGTGATGTCATGGGTATGATGAGGTTTTTTCAAAAAATGCCAAAGGTGCTGACAAATTGCCTTGATCGCAATGAGAGAAGGGGGTTTGTGCCCAATGAGGGTTCATAGCGCCCTCATGTAGTGAGTGGTAGTGTTCATAGAGAATACGAGAAGGTAAAATTTCCTGAGTTCATGGGTTCTACGAACGGTTTAGTCGTCAAATCTTGGTTGGTGAATATGGAAATGTGCTTCGCATTGCACGATTATACCTCCAACATGAAGGTATGCATGGCGATAGTTCAACTGAAAGGGAGTGTGCTTATTTGGTCGAAGACACTCTTATGACAACTAAACATGGTCATTGAAGACGTGTCATGGGAATTTCTCTAAGAATAATTCTGAGAGAGGTACATGTATTATGAGTTCATTGAGCACCAACTTAATGAGTTCAATGCTTTACGACAGGGTAGTCGTATAGTACCGGAGTATGAGGCTAGGTTTATGGAGTTTCTCAGATATGCTCTGCATATGAACATTGAGAAATTAAAAGTTAACAAGTTTTTGTTTGGTCTCAACTTCAACATATGTGCTAAGGTAAGGATCATGATGCCTCAGACTTTGCACAATGTAGTACAGAAAGATTTCATCACTGAAGAAGAGTTTAACAATGGGGGTCGAGGAAGGACTCCTTCTAGGTAGACAAGACAAACACTGTATAGAGCGTTGCAATAACAAACACATGCTAGACATACTTTTTGGCACCGTGATACACCCAAAGTACTTGTATCTTATTGTTGGCCCTTGACCACGTTTTGGGAATCCTTTGTCATATTTGACCATTTTTGGGACTTCGACAGCCTGTTGAAGATGGAGCACCAGACGAAGCAGAGATTGCAGAATCTCAGCCCACTTTTGGGTCCCTTTTTGGGTTTTGGGAAAGGGATGTCGTCCCGTGGGTTTACCCATGCTTAGGCCCATTTTGTATGTATAAATAGAAGATAAGAAAATATAAGGAAAGAAGAAGAGAGTCAAATAGTATGTCTATGTGATTTATGCTAAGTGCAAGTAAGATTTGTAAGAGCTTAATGCCTATAGGAGACTTGCAGAAGCTAAGTGCAAGTTACTGTAAGAAGTTGTAGAAGGCTTGGTGCTATAATGCAAGGAAGAAGGATCTAGCGAGCTGCGCAAATCTTATGTCATGTGCACAGTAGGGTTTGGTGGCTCTATGCTTGTAACCACTTGGTCGATGATAATAAAGAAGAAGAGTTGGTGGGCGTAGCCCCAGGGTGGGGGTGAACCACGTAATTCCCATGGTGTCTGCTTTGTGCCTTGTTCTGATGCATTGATGTGATTATTTGCTAAGTGCTTTGATATATTTAGATAAATATATTTATGCTTTGTGCTTCTTAGATGTATGTGAATGTAGATCTGACATGTATGAAGATGCTTAGTGTTGATCTACCGGATTTGATTTGTTTTACTGTTGTTAAGTACTGAAATCCTTTAGATATAAATGGATAATGCGATGCTTTGTGCTATCTGCAGAGTATAATAAGGGTTGAATATTGACAAATGATCGATGCTAAGTACTTTGTAAGTGATATAATCACAGATCTGTGTCCCAGCTTAGGTTGCAAACACTTGAGTCTTGCAACCACCCTTGCCTCTACCTCAGGTGAGACTTCATCTGCTTCACAAATGTTGCCAAAAGGGTTGGTAGTTAGGGTTTTTTTGGTGTGCTCTTGTAGCGTTGAACCCTGGGTATGCCCCTGTGCCAACAAATGGTTTTGTTGTCGGGACCTGAAACTGTGATTGTTGGGAACTGAGGAAGAAGAAGCTTTGTGCAAAGATTCATCCTGAAATTGTGGAAGATCTGTGTGTGGATCTGTGCCTTAGTGCGTAGTATTCCACTTTATCTAAAAATCTCTATGCTAAAGAAAGAAGGCCGAATCTGAAGAAAAGAAGCAAGATTTGAACGCTTTGTGCTCTAAGAAAGGTAAAAGTGGAAGTTTATGAAGAAAAGAGGTCAGATCTGCAGAAAAAAGGTAAGATCTATAAGCTCTATGCTCTGATAAAGGTAAAAATAGTTAAAAGTTCTTAGATCTGGAAGCTTTGTGCTCTTTAGAAGTAAGATAAGTGGAAAAAAAAAATTCTAGAGCATGGATCTAGGTATGTTTGATAGATTATGTCCTAGCTTAAAAACTAGGGCATTAATAGATGAAAGAAAGTTTGATATGAATAGATCTGATAAGAACAATGATAGATATGTTATACCTATGCATAGAAAGAATGTTTGGACTAACAAGTGGATGCAAGATCCTAGAAAGAATTTTTTGCAGGTTAGCTACCATGATCCTAGTGCGCAGTATAGAAAAAGTTGGGGATCGTATAAAAGAAAGAGAGGACTAACCGTATGTTATAGTTGCATAAAACTAGGCCATATAGCTAAGGAATTCCCTGGTGGAAGATCTAGTTGTCTTTGTTGCAAAGCTATGGACCATGAGGTATTGGATTTCCCTAGAATGATCGCTAGGCTGGAAGAAATGAATATGAATCAAGAAAACCCTAAGGCAGATCCAGAAAAGGCAGAACACCCCAGCAAGAATCAGAGAATATATTACTACATATGAAAGGAACCTTGAATGACCACCGATATGTTAGACTATTGGATATTTTCAAAGAAAAAGAATGAATTGAAGCAAGAATAGGAGACTTCAACATTGACTCTGTTCTTGATGAAGAGACACAAGTGAACATTATGCTAGAAAGAACTTGGGAAGTTATAGGGAAGCCTGCTATGATCCCTTCATTAGGAGGAATAGGACTATTCAGGGGAAAACTGATGATGTTATGTGGAAAGCTCACTCAGATACCTATGACAGTCAATGGAACTTCGACAAAGGAAGACTTTGAAATTATTAAATTCATTGAAGACAACACCCTATTTACCATGTTACTAGGAAAATCTTGGATTTATAGAGATCAAGCTGGAAAGAAGGAAGAAGAAGAGGTTTTAGAACATAAGAGACAAGAGTTAAAAGATTTTATGACCAGAAGGATCGCGTAGTTGATTGAAGAGCGGGAGACCAAATTGAAGCTACCTGACACTAGAAGCCCAGATGTCGAAGCTACAGGAACATCGGAAGACATACCGAAGGTTGAAATTTCTACCCCAAATAAAGAAGAAGTGATACACCTGAATCTTGGGAAAGAATATCAGCAGCTCGAAGTGACTATGTCCAAGGAAAATAAGAATCAGAATGGGAAAAGAACCACCGAGACGAAGCTCACGGGGAAGAAGGCTAAGATTGAAAATTTACAACAGGTTCTAGAGGGTACCTCTCATAAAGAAACTTTGTAGAATTGGAGCTTCATCGGGATATCAAAACAACGACATAGGGCACTTCATCGTGGCAAAGCAATATAGCCATTAGAGGCCAATATATCCATTCAACTGCCACTCTGAATGGATCAAAAATCATTGATGTCTCATCACCAGACCGTCGAACTACGCCATAACGGACATAACAAGAATTAATGAGGCTCATACCCGTTACAAAGTAAATCGTTGCCAAGATAGGCTATATATCTCATCACGCCATGCCCGAAGAACACTTTTGACAACTAAGAATTTGAAGCCCGCAGACTAGCAAGAGTATACAGTGATCATTGCACCTTTGTTGTTCATTCCTATGCAGTGTCTAAGATCATTGTAACCCCGATAATTTATCTAGAGCGCGTATGTCCGAAGAGCTTAGCACACTTGAAGAATCTACGAAGGAAGTACTCGTTGATCTCAGGACCGAGAAATTCATGTCAAAAAGAAGGATGTTTGCAGGCGTGCAAGCATTGTCCATAGGAGGAGTTCAAGGTTCTCCATCGACTGCTCGAGGAGCAAGAACTTCCAGAACCACGACAGAGGCAAGAACGAAGCATAGAGATGATATCGTGAATGCCAAGTTGATTCTGAGCATTCTACCTGCCTACCTACCCCCTCTAAGCGGAACCATCAACTAGGATAGTGTGCCCAGAGATTTTGACTATGCTTTGGTCACGACGTACCTCCCGAAAGGGATACGCATAGTTTGCACCGACCAGGATAAGCTCGCAGCCTTGAAGTTTAGCGACTTCAACCTTGGAGACCGAAAATATTATAGTATGCTTGCCCCGCATAAGTACTTGACCAGGAACAGAGGCAAGAATTCGAAGATTATCCCGCAGCCATGGACCCAAAACCTCGCGTGGTCCACACTGCTTAATGTGATGAAGATCCCGCACTTCGGTCGACACCAGGAAGTAAACACGTGCGTGAAATTGTTGTTATCCTGCTACCGCAGAGGTTACTTATGGTTGAACTGTCACATCACTGTGGATCCAACCTTGATCAATCGAATCACAGGACTTAGCATCCAGGGCCCTGACCCATGGGATTTTTACCCTACAAAGACCTCAAACCGAGCATTAGCGCATAGAATCAAATAAAATTATGGCAATGTCGAGAAGGGCACGTGAGGTTACAAGGTAACCTTTATCCAAAACAACGCAGTGCGCCTCGCATGTTAGTTGATTACAGGCAAGATAATTCGCAAGAACTGGCCCACCCAAGTGACTAGATTCGTAGTTGACCTCGCAAGAAAGTGCGCAAAGGGACTATAGATGAATTGGGCATAGTATCTCATAAACTAGTTAGAGCTTGATTGCAAAGAAGCGCAAGACCAAGGGCATGAGTTCCACTTTAGCTGGCTTCTCATACTAATCACATTCATTGCATGGGAAATGTTTAAAGGTGCGACCTTCCCTAACATTGAGCCCTTTGAACCTTTGTCTGCGAAGTTCAGTACCTTGTGGTACTCTAATTATATGAACAAGCAGTGGCAATCCAATGTCGTCTTCCATACTTACTACAACAAGTTGAAACAAGACATCTAGTTCGAGCCCCGGATGACCCCGAATACCCTCCACAAGTTTCGGCCCTCAATGAAGTTCAGCGTGGACTGCCACTTCATTTATATAACAACGCGCGCTGATGAGCACAAGCAACAGTTGCAGGCATATTACAAGTTGATAGAAGATGACTTGGAGGAGATTACCAAGGAATGGTCAGCGGACCTCCATGTTCCATCCAACCCTGCAGAGTTGTCCGATGTAGACAGCCCGGAAGTTGCGCAGGATACACCCAAACCTAGTCAGATGAAGAAGCCTACAGAAGTTTAGGATATAGACAACACATCTGTGAGGACCACGTCCATTTCACTAGACGAAGGGGATGATGGAGAAGAGATAGAAGGCACAGAAATTGAACAACAGAAAGGTAAAGTACCACCGCCTAGGGATGAAGAGGACTCATCGAAGAAAAGGAAGGTTTCGCCTCTGAAATCTTCCTCCCGGAAGAAACCTAGAACCTCTGTAACCAAGATGCGGACTACCCTCACATTGGATGATTTTAATTTCATCATTACAGTTGTGAACGATTCTGCACAGGAGGTATTAGAGAAGCAGGAGGCGAAGCAGGAGAAGATGTATAATCGCATCGATATTGAACTCCAAGGAGTGAAACAGGCACTCTATTCTAGCCATGCAGTCTCCACTGCACCTCTGACAAAAGGAATAGTAGAACCAGGAGATGAGCCAGCCCAATTACACCAAATCACAGATAAATTTGAAGCTCGCCTTCGACGAGCTCAGGAAGAGACAACGCAATCCATCCAGGCTTTGATATAGGTACAAGGAGTACTCGTCGAGCAGTGAAGTTCTACGGAACAAGAAAAACTTGATATTCAAGTACAATGGGACAAAGAGAAAGCAGAGCTACAATAGAGCAAGGATCAATTGATCATGATGTAGCTAGAAGTAAAGGAATTGGTCAACCGAGCACTTCACTCTGTGACCATCATAGAAGTGAGAGATGAAGAATGAATTCCACAACAGGTGGCACAGCTTGAAGAAGTGATCCAACAGCTTCAACAACACATCGCAGACCTGAAACTTTGCACTGTGCCCGAAAATCCTCAAGAAATCAGAGACCTAAGAGAGGCAACTACTTGCAGCGCAGTTAGTAGAATGAAATCCCTTTCTTTGGAATGCAAGTAGTTGAGCTCTAGGAGCGCTCAGACTTATGAGAACCTCATAGAGAATCCAGAGTTACAAGCATTCGAGTCGCAGCTCCAAGAAGCAAGCCAACATGCAGATAAGTTACAGGCGTAGTTGAAGGCCTTGTCACCAGTTGAAAGAATGAAGAGCTTTCCATAGCAACGCATGACCCAGCAGTAGATCCACACGATTTAGAGTAAAGTGATGGAAGTCTTTCAATGACTTCAACCAGTGCAAGAGAAGGCATGTCAACTATTCACTGAAGTTGAAAACCAAGGAGTAGAACTTGAGCAGATTGTGAGTGCAACAGAACAGTGCCTAGAAGGACCAATCAATGACACACTCATCCAGGAGTTCACTGAGCAAGAGGTAGTAGCACTATAGCAGGTCAAAGCAGCTCGGGCCAAGATCGAAGTGTTTGAGGAAAAATTGATCAGACCAGAGTGACTTGGGACAAGTCACAGGTGAGTGTTGGGGGCATGTTGGCCCTTGGCCAAGTTTTGGGAATACTTGGTCATATTTGACCATTTTTGGGACTTCGACAGCCTGTCGAAGATGGAGCGCCAGACAAAGTGGAGATTGTAGAATCTTGGCCGAATTTTGGGTCCCTTTTTGGGTTTTGGGAAATATGTAATGGGAAAGGGATGTCGGCCCGTGGGTTTACCCACACTTAGGCCCATTTTGTATGTATAAATAGAAGATAGGAAAATGTAAGGAAAGAAGAAGAGATTCGAATAGTATGTCTATGTGATGTATGCTAAGTGCAAGTAATATCTGTAAGAGCTTAGTGCCTATAGAATACTTGCAGAAGTTGAGTGCAAGTTATTGTAAGAAGTTGTAGAAGGCTTTGTGCTATAACGCAAGGAAGAAGGATCTAGCAAGCTGCGCAGATATTTTGTCCTGTGCGCAGTAGGGTTTGGTGGCTCTGTGCTTGTAATCGCTTGGCCAACGATAATAAATAAGAAGAGTTGGTGGACATATCCCCAGGGAGGGGGTGAACGATGTAAATCTTGTGTTGTCTTCTTTGTGCATTGATGCAATTATTTGCTAAGTGCTTTGATATATTTAGATAGATCTATTTATGCTTTGTGCTTCTTAGATGTATGTGAATGTAGATCTGACATGTATGAATATGCTTAGTGTTGATCTACTGGATCTGATCTGTTTTACTGTTGTTAAGTATTGAAATCCTTTAGATCTAAATGGATACTGCAATGCTTTGTGCTATCTGCGGAGTATAATAAGGGTTGAATATTGACGAATGATCGATGTTAAGTACTCTGTAAGCAATATAATCACAGATCTGTGTCCCAACTTAGGTTGCAGACACTTGAGTCCTGCAACCACCCGTGCCTCTACCTCAGGTGAGACTTCATCTGCTTCACAGGTGTTGTCGAAAGGGCCGGTAGTTAGGGTTTTGTTGGTGCACTCTTGTAGCATTGAACCTTGGGTCTGCCCCTGTGCCAACACTTCTACACCGCGTAGAAAGACTACCAATCATAGGAATTTGTATAGAGAACCACTGCAGTAGAAACAACTTCATCCTCAGCAACAACAATAGTCTAGATATTTTCCATAGAACATATCAGGGCCTCATAACTCTAGACCAACAGATTCTTCCTCTAGAACTAGGAGCATCAGCCCTAAGAACGGATGTTGGAATTATGGAGAGCCACACTATTAGAGAGATTGTCCTATTGAGAAGGAAAGAGTTGTCAGATCAACAGGATTGGCGACAATGGGAGATTTGGGCAAGGCCTATAGAATTCATGCAGTGGTGAATAACTGCCAGGATGAGCATAAGTCTACAGTGCTCGAGACTTCAGGTATGATAACATATCAACAGTTTGGTTTTTTGATGGATCCAAGAGATATTGACTGTTTTATATCTAGTGTTGCGCTTACAATAATTAAGGTCAAGGTAGTCAAACAAGATGAGTTTAGATATGTGGAAATGGCACCTAGATCCAAGAAAAAAGTTGGAGGAAAGGTTAAGGATTGTAACATTAACTTGGGTGATTTCGTTGCAAGTGTAAACATTTATGTCACAATCTTGGGATCTTACGACACTGTGATTGGAATGGATTGGTTAGAATCGTACGATGTGATACTTAACTGTAAGATGAAATGATTAAGTTTGATTTATGATTTGGGACAGAGTAGATTAATTGTGGGAAGAAATGAAGGAGTGTCGTTGAGATATATTTCTTCTTTACAATTACAGAAAAACATGCACAAGGGATGTAAGTTGTAATGTTATTTTAGCACTTAATGAAAAAGGTGATGCAGAAACATTGGAATACTTTCCAGTAGTATCGGAGTTTGTTGATATTTTCCCTAAAGAACTACCAAGTTTACCGCCAAATAGAGAATTGGATTTTACTATAGATTTAAAACTTGGAACAAAACCAATTGATAGAACGACTTATGGGATGTTGACACCTGAATTACAAGAGTTAAAGATTTGGAACTTATACTTCTGAGCGTATCACCGTGGGGTGAACCAATATTTTTTGTAAGAAATAAGGACGGATCATGGAGGCTTTGCATTGACTGTCGTCAATTAATCAAGGCCATGATCAAGAACCAGTACCTGTTACTGAGAATTGATGATTTATTTGATCAAATGAAGGGAGCGACAATATTTTCAAATATTTATTTGAGATCGAGATATCATCAATTGAAAATTAAAGAGGAAATCATTCCTAAAACAACGTTCAAGACCAGATTCAGACATTATGAATTTATTGTATTTCCATTTCGATTGAAGAATGCTCGGGGTGTATTCATGAGTTTAATGAATGGGGTATTCCGCGAGTATTTGGATAAGTTCGTACATGTATTTATTGACGATATATTGATTTACTCTCGCGCGAGAGGAGCATAAAGAACACATGATATTAGTGTTGCAATGTTTAAGAGAAAACAAGTTGTATGGAAAGATGTTGAAATGTTCATTTTATTGGGCAAAGATTCATTATTTGGGACACATTATCTCTGGAGAAGGTATCATTGTGGATCTAGTGAAATTTTAGGCTATTATGGAATGGCCAACACTGATGAAAGACAAAAAGTACTTAGTTTTTTGGGATTCACATGTTACTATCGACGTTTCGTTGAAGGCTTTTCAAAAATGGCAAATCCAATTACAAAATTACAAAAAGAAGAACAAGAAATTTGTATGGTCAAAGAAATGTGATGAAGCATTTCATCAGCTTAAGTAATTATTAACAACAACACCAATACTGAAAGTTTCAGATATGGACAAGGAATTCTTAGCATGTATTCACACATCCAAGGAAGGATTGGGTGGAGTGTTAATGCAATAAGGTCGAGTTATTGCATATATTTCAAGGAAATTGAGACGGCATGAAGAGAATTATGCAACACATGATTTGGAATTATTAGCAATGTTTTATGCCTTACGTGTTTGGAGACACTACCTTATTGAACGGAAATTTGAACTAAAAAATGATCACAGTGGATTGCAACACGTTTTTACTCAGAGTGACTTGAACACGCGACAAAGACATTTGTCAGAACATCTACGTGAGTATGATTTTGAGATCACGTACATTAAGGGAACAATTAACAGAGTAGCAGAGGTGTTGAGTCAGAGACCACTCATTTTCTCAGTAATACCCCTAAAGATGAATCTTAGAGAAAATATCTTAGCATTACAGATTGATGACGACTAGTATAAGGAAGTAAAAGACAATATTGGCCAAGATACCATGATTATACCTAGATAAGAGGGTTATTCTTTGGACAATGATGGACTATTAAGATATAAGGGTAGAATTTATGTACTGCCAAATGAAAAAATGAGAAATTTGATTTTGAATGAAGCTCATTGAGTAGTGTACATGGCTCATCTTGGAGTCACAAATATGAAGGCATGCCTTAAACCTTTATTCTTTTGGAAGGGAATGAAAAATAATATAGTTAACTATGTGGCAAGATTTCTAGAATGTCAGCAAGTGAAGGCTGAACATAGACATCCATAAGGATTGTTACAACCACATGTGATTCCTGAATCGAAATAGGAAGTTATATCGATGGATTTTATTGTTGGATTTCCATTAACGACAAGGAGACATGATTCCATTTTTGTATTTGTCGACATGTTGGCAAAGAGTGCTCATTTTATTCTAGTGCATACATCATACCAAGCACCTGATATAGCCTAAAAATTTGTTAACAAAATTGTGAGATTGCATGGTGTACCAAGAAAGATAATATCCAATTGAGGATCGATATTCACTGGACATTTTTGGACTAGTTTCCAAGAGGATTTGGGAACGCAATTGAATTTTAGTACAACATATCACCCCGAAACAGATGGAAAAAATGAAAGAACAAATCAAATTCTAGAGGATATGCTTCGAATGTATGTGATGGATCAACATAAACAATGGGAATATTTTTTTTACCATTGGTTGAATTTGCATACAACAACAGTTATCAAAGTTCGATAAAGATGGTACCTTTTGAGTTTCTTTACAGACGACCATGTCAGACACCTTTGAGTTGGGATCGATTAAAGGATATGGTCATGGTGGGATCGAAAGTGATCTAAGAAATGGAAGAAAAAATGTGAACTATAAGGGAAAGGATTAAGGAAGTGCAAGACCGACATAAGAGTTATACAGATGTGCATCGTATAGACCGCAATTATGAGGTTGGTTATAAATTATTTTTGCAGGTGAAGCCACAAAAGAGTTCAATTAAGTTTGGAAAGGGTGATAAACTCTCTCCAAAGTTTGTGGGACCTTTCGAAGTTGTAGAAAAGAAAGGACTCATGGCTTACCAACTAGCCTTACCTAATTCTTTAAGGTGTATGCACAATGTGTTTCATGTTTCAATTTTACGTCATTATATTTTAGATCTATCACATTTTATTAACATGAGTTCATTGCAGGTATCGAATGAGGGTGCTCTCATAGCGGAGTCAATCCACATATTGGACCATCGCACTCAACAACTATGGCATCGAATAGTCGATCAGTTCAAGGTCCAGTGGGACAGTTATAGTCCACATTCTGCTACTTGGGAGGATGCATATGATATATGTCAACAGTGTCCTTATTTATTTTGATGAGTTGATATATAGATTAGTATCAGTTATATTATTGCTTTATTTATAGATTGTACAAACTTTGGGACAAAATTAAAAACAAGAGGGGGTGTATGTAACATCCAGTCCCACTAATCACATTTATATATGGACTTATCCTCTAAGGACACTTGCGAGCAAGCGATCTGGTTTAAAACATGGTACATTATGATTATCGGTTTGATTTATATGCTTAATCTGTGATTGAGTATTCAAATTGATATGTTAGTTATATTGATGTATAACATTGACAAGTATTATGATGAGGTTTCCTGAGTGTGCAAGAAGTGTGACATGATGATCATGTTGATGACATCAACCAACTTCCTTGGACTCCGGATTGAGGCAGTGAGTGGATTATTTACTTTGGTTATGCATACTTAATTTATTACACATGTGCTATATGATAATTTCAATTATGGATTTTATATATGATTTTTTTATATTATCTTTGTCAATGAATGCATACATGGTGACGCTGGCTAATCCGACTCACATATGGAGTAAATGGGTCATACAAAGATACCAGATGATGAAGGAGAGGTGTGGAAGCCTTCTTATCATAGCCTACTAGCACTCTCGCCCTGACCTGAACTAAAGGTTAATGAATACCTTGTTTTGAGAGGTTAATGATGTCGTGAGGGAAGATTGAGACAATTTCGCACGAGGATTTATCAGGGGTGTGCAACAAGGAAGATTCATTATTCTTCAGTAATCCCTTAGTCTCACACAAGGTTGACAAGTGGAGTATTGACTCCAAGCATCCGACAGCTTCCAAACTAAGTCAATGACGAGTGATATCCTTAAGGCACAGAGGTGTGTCTTGAAGGGCATGTTGCTTAAATAAATGGTGAGTTGATTAAAATCTAGAAGACCTTAGAAAATAAAGTGAATACTTAGACCTCTTAGAGAATAAAAACAATTAATTAAAGTTGATAGAAAGAGAAATGAATTTATATGATTTTATGTTGAATTTGAAAGAGAACATATTAAAGTCTAACTTTATTTGTATGCTTAATAAAATCCTAGAAATGGTAAGATTGGGTCTAAGGGAGATTAGACTAAATAAAATTTAGTAAAGGGAGAATAGGAATAAAAATCTAGACATGTGCACAATGTGTGCATGAAATAAATAAAATCCTAACTGGAAGTAGAGTCCTAATCAAACTCCAACTGTAAATTAGTTGGGAGACATAATAAAAGAGAAATTGGGGAACTAAGGCACAACTAAGAGAAAATCTAGGAACTAATTGAGGAGTGTGAGGGAAAATGCATAATTATTTAAATTAAAAGGATTAAACATGTACAACGTGGGGAAAGTATGACGTGTTTGGGGTGAATAATCTTTAATTTATTTATTAAAAATTAGCTAATTGTGCATGAGAGGACAAGTGTCAAAGTGATTTTTCTTACAAAAATATTGGCGAGGAACATGAAATTACCCTATTGTTGGATGAATGGAATGTTGTTAAAATTTCTATTGGATAAGTTTACTTGTGTGAGTTGGGATGCAAGTTTGTGCAGGAGGTGGAAGCCTCTCCTTGCGAGGGCAAGCTGCTTGAGCTAGTTTGGTCAGGGATTTTGTGTGTGACCCCTTTGCGGCTTGGGGGGATAAGGGGGAAGAAGAGTACCCCTAGATTTGGCTAGGAGGTACCGGTGAAGTCTTGGGATTGGCAGGCGAAAGGAAGGATGTTGCGCAAGTTTCTTACTCCAGCGTGAATTTCGCCATCAAGTATCAACGATCCTTGGTTACGGTATTTTAATTGTTAGTGCATTTTCTTATTTAATGGAATTTGTTATTAGTATATTGAACCTATATGGAACAAATATGCTTGAATTTGAGACAGTATACTCCGATTATATACATGTGTCGATTATTATTGAATGGAAAGTATGTTCTTGACTGAAAGTTTTATGCATGTAGTCCATATATAAATATTTGTGTTAATGAAGAAATGGTATTATATCCAGCATTTGAATTGTTGTAGAATAAATTTTTAAATTATTCTAATCAGTAAATCGAACAAATAGTATATTTTTATAAATTTTGCATTTCATTATTATTACAGACCTTGGCTCCTAAAATTTAACTTGATGGAAATGGAAAATCGTGTGCTTTGTATTCTCTGTTATTACCGAGATGATGTTTTCTCCACAATCCTTTGTTTTCTAATTAAATACATTGCAACGCGTTCAAATGATACTTTGCTTACATGAACAGATGGGTAATTACATAAAACCCTCTTGTCGGTACTTGCTACGATAGAAAACCATGTGTTTAATCTTTTTTCAAGATTAATATTACTTACTTTCGTTGTCTTTCCTACTAGAAATATGGTTGTTAATACTGTAGTACCTATGGTGTTTCTTAAATGTTTGGTACCTGTTTCTTAAATGTTAATACTGTAGTACCTATGGTGTTTCTTAAATGTGTTTCTTAAATGTCTGGTACCTAGACTCTATTCTTGATGAAGAGACACAAGTGAACATTATTCTAGAAAGAACTTGGGAAGCTATAGGGAAGCATGTTATGATCCCTTCATTAGGAGGAATAGGATTATTCAGAGGAAAAATGATGATGTTATGTGGAAAGCTTGCTCAGATACCTATGACAGTCAATGGAACTTCGACAAAGGAAGACTTTGAAATTATTAAATTCATTGAAGACAACGCCCTGTTTACCATGTTACTAGGAAAATCTTGGATGTATAGAGATCAAGCTAGAAAGAAGGAAGAAGAAGAGGTTTTAGAACATAAGAGACAAGAGTTAAAATATTTTATGACGAGAAGCATCGCGCAGTTGATTGAAGAGCGGGAGACCAAATCGAAGCTACCTGACACTAGAAGCCCAGATGTCGAAGCTACATGAACATAGGAAGACATACTGAAGGTTGAAATTTCTACCCTAGAGAAAGAAGAAGTGATACACCTGAATCTTGGGAAAGAATCTCAACAGCGCGAAGTGACTATGTCCAAGGAAAATAAGAATCAGAATGGGAAAAGAACCACTGAGACGAAGCTCACGGGGAAGAAGGCTAGAAAGATGAGTAATAAGAAGTCTAAGATTGAAAAGTTACAACAAGTTCCAGAGGGTACCTCGCAGAAAGAAACTTTGCAGAATTGGAGCTTCGTCGGGATATCAGAACAACGACATAGGGCACTTCGTCATGGCGAAGCAATATAGCCGTTAGAGGCCGATATATCCGTTCGACTGCCACTCTGAACGAATCGAAAAGCATTGATGGCTCATCACCAGACCGTCGGACTGCGCCATAATGGACAGAACAAGAATTAATGAGGCTCATACCCGTTACAAAGTAAATCGTTGCCAAGATAGCCTATATATCTCGTCGCGCCATGCCCGAAGAACACTTTTGACAATTGAGAATTTGAAGCCCGCAAACTAGCAAGAGTATACAGTGACCATCGCACCTTTGTTGTTCATTCCTGTGCAATTTCTAAGATCATTGTAACCCCGATAATTTATCCCGAGCGCGTATGTACGAAGAGCTTAACGCACTTGAAGAATATGTGAAGGAAGTACTCATTGATCTCAGGACCGAGAAATTCATGTCAGAAAGAAGGATGTCTGCAGACGTGCAAGCATTGTCCATAGGAGGATTCCAAGCTTCTCCATCGACTGCTCGCGGAGCAGGAACTTCCAAAACCACGACAGAGGCAAGAACAAAGCATAGAGATGATATTGTGAATGCCAAGTTGATTCAACCAGGATAGTGAATGACTACCTACCCCCTCTAAGTGGCGCCATCAACTAGGATAGTGTGCCCAGAGATTTTGACTATGCTTTGGTCATGGCATACCTCTCGAAAGGGATACGCGTAATTCACGCCGACCAAGATAAGATCGCAGCCTTGAAGTTTAGTGACTTCAACCTTGGAGACTAAAAAGATTACAATATGCTTGCCCTGCATAAGTACTTGACCAGGACCAGAGGCAAGAATTTGAATATTATCCTGCAGCCATGGACCCAGAACCTCGCGTAGTCCACACTGCTTAATGTGATGAAGATCACGCACTTCGGTCGACACCAGGAAGTAAACGCATGCGTGAAATTGTTGTTATCCTACTACCACAGAGGTTACTTATGGTTGAACCGTCGCATCATTGTGGATCCGACCTTGATCAATAGAATCATAGGGATGAGCATCCAGGGCCCTGACCCATGAGATTTTTACCCTGCAAAGACCTCAGAATGATCATTAGTGCATAGAATCAAATAAAATTATGGCGATGTCGAGAAGGGCACGTGCGGTTACAAGGTAACCTTTATCCAGAACGGCACAGTGCACTTCGCATGTCAGTTGATTGCAGGCAAGACAGTTCACAAGAATCGGCCCACCCAAGTGACTGGATTCGTAGTTGACCTCACAGGAAAGTGCGCGGAGGGACTATAGATGAATTGGGCACAATATCTTGTAAACTAGTTAGAGCTTGATTTCAAAGAAGCGCAAGACCAAGGGCATGAGTTCCACTTTAGCTAGCTTCTCATACTAATCGCATTCATTGCATGGGAAATGCCGAAAGGTTCGACCTTCCCCGACATCGAGCCCTTTGAACCTTTGTCCACGAAGTTCAGTACCTTGTGGTACTCTAATGATATGAACAAGCAGTGGAAATCCAATGTCGTCTTCCATACTTACTACAACCAGTTGAAACAATCCATCCAGTCCGAGCCCCAGATGACCCCGAATACCCTCCACAGGTTTTGTCCCTTAATGAAGTTCAACGTAGACCACCACTTCATTTATATAACAGTGTGCACTGATGAGCAAAAGAAACAGTTGCAGTCATATTACAAGTTGACAGAAGATGACTTGGATGAGATTACCAAGGAATGGTCGGCAGACCTCCATGTTCCAGCCAACCCTGTGGAGTTGTCCGATGTAGACAACCCGGAAGTTGCACAGGATACACCCAAACCTAGTCATATGAAGAAGCATGTAGAAGTTCAGGATATAGACAACACATATGTGAGGACCACGTCCATTTCACCAGACGAAGGGGATGATGGCGAAGAGATAGAAGGCGCAGAAATTGAACAACAGAAAGGTGAAGTACCACCGCCTAGGGACAAAGAGGACTCGTCGAAGAAAAGGAAGGTTTCGCCTCCGAAATATTCCTCCCAGAAGAAACCTGGAACCTCTGTAACCAATATGCAGACTACCCTCACATTGGATGATTTTAATTTCATCATTGCAGCTATGAACGATGCTTTACAGGAGGTATTAGAGAAGAAGGAGGTGAAGCAGGAGAAGATGTATAATCACATTGATATTGAACTCCAAGGAGTGCAGCAGGCACTCCAGTCTAGCCGCGCAGTCTCCACTGCGCCTCTGATAGCAGGAATAGTAGAACCAAGAGATGAGCTAGCCCAATTACACCAGATCGTCGATAAAGTTGAAGCTCGCCTTCGACGAGCTCAGGAAGAGATAGCGCAAGCCATCCAGGCTTTGACACAGGTACAAGGAGTACTTTTCGAGCATCCCAGTGCTGCAGAACGAGAAAAACTTGCTCTTCAAGTACAATGGGACAAAGAGAAAGAAAAGATACAATAGAGCAAGGATCAGTTGATCACGGAGCAGCTAGAAGTAAAGGAACTGGTCAACCGAGAACTTCGCTCTATGACCATCATAAAAGTGAGAGATGAAGAACGAATTCCAAAACAGGTGGCATAGCTTGAAGAAGTGATCTAGCAGCTTCAGCAACGCATCACAAACCTAAAACTTTGCACTATGCCCGAGACTCCTCAAGAAATCAGAGACCTAAGAGAGGAAACTGCTCGCAGTGCAGTTAGCAGAATGAAAGCCCTTGCTTTGGAATGTAAGCAACTGAGCTCTAGGAGCACTCAGACTTATGAGAACCTCAGAGAGAATCTAGAGTTACAAGCATTGGAGTCGCAGCTCCAAGAAGCAAACCAACACGCAGATAAGTTACAGGCGCAGCTGAAGGCCTTGTCACCAGTTGAAAGAATGAAGATCTTTCCAGAGAAATGCACGACCTAGCAACAAATCCACATGATTTAGAGTAAAGTGATGGAAGTATCTCAATGAATTCAACCAGTGCAAGAGAAGGCATGTCAACTGTTCACTGAAGTTGAAAACCAAGGAGTAGAACTTGAGCAGATTGTGAGTGCAATAGAATAGCACCTAGAAGGACCAGTCAATGACACACTCATCCAAGAGTTCACTGAGCAAGAGGCAGTAGCACTACAGTAGGTCGAAGCATCTTAGGCCAAGATCGAAGTGTTCGAGGCAAAATTGCTCAGACCAGAGTGACTCAGGATGAGTCACAGGTGAGTGTTGGGGGCATGTTGGCCCTTGACCAAGTTTTGGGAATACTTGGTCATATTTGACCATTTTTGGGACTTTGACGGCCTGTCGAAGATGGAGCGCCAGACGAAGCGGAGATTGTAGAATCTCGGCCCACTTTTGGGTCCCTTTTTGGGTTTTGGGAAATATGTAATGGGAAAGGGATGTCAGCCCTTGGGTTTACCCACACTTAGGCCCATTTTGTATGTATAAATAGAAGATAGGCAAATATAAGGAAAGAAGAAGAGATTTGAATAGTATGTCTATGTGATGTATGCTAAGTGTAAGTAAGATCTATAAGAGAATAGTGCCTATAGGATACTTGCAGAAGCTAAGTGCAAGTTACTGTAAGAAGTTGTAGAAGGCTTTGTGCTATAACGCAAGGAAGTCGGATCTAGCGAGCTGTGCAGATCTTTTTTCCTGTGCGCAGTAGGTTTTGGTGGTCGTGTGCTTGTAATCGCTTGGCCGATGATAATAAAGAAGAAGAGTTGGTGGACGTAGCCCCAGGGTGGGGGTGAACCACGTAAATCATGTGTTGTCTGCTTTGTGCCTTGTTCTGATGCATTGATGTGATTATTTGCTAAGTGCTTTGATATATTTAGATAGATCTATTTATGCTTTGTGCTTCTTAGATGTATGTGAATGTAGATCTGACATGTATGAATATGCTTAGTGTTGATCTACTGGATTTGATCTATTTTACTGTTGTTAAGTACTGAAATCCTTTAGATCTAAATGGATACAGCGATGCTCTATGCTATCTATGTAGTATAATAAGGGTTGAATATTGATGAATGATCAATGCTAAGTACTCTGTAAGCGATATAATCACAGATCTGTGTCCCAGCTTAGGTTGCAAACACTTGAGTCCTGCAACCACCCCTGCCTCTACCTCGGGTGAGACTTCATCTGCTTCACAGGTGTTTCTGAAAGGGCTGGTAGTTAGGGTTTTTTTGGTGCGCTCTTGTAGCATTGAACCTAGGGTCTTCTCCTGTGCCAACACTTCTACACCATGTAGAAAGACTACCAATTAGAGGAATTTGTATAGAGAACCACTGCAGTAGAAAAAACTTTGTCCTCAATAGTAGCAACAGTCTAGATCTTTTTCGTAGAACAGATCAGTCCCTCATAACTCTAGACCAACAGATTCTTCCTCTAGAACTAGGAGCATCGACCCTAAGAATTGATGTTGGAATTTTGGAGAGCCACACTATTAGAGAGATTGTCCTATTGAGAAGGAAAAAGTTGTTGGATCAACAATATTGACGACAATGGGAGATTTGGGCAAAGCCTATATAATTCATGCAGTGGTGAATAACTACCAGGACGAGCATAAGTCTACAGTGCTTGAGATTTCAGGTATGATAACATATCAATAGTTTGGTGTTTTGATGGATCCAAGAGATATTGAGAGTTTTATATCTAGTGTTTCACTTAAAATAATTAAGGTCAAGGTAGTCAAACAAGATGAGTTTAGATATGTGGAAATGGCACCTAGAGCCAAGCAAAAATTTGGAGGAAAGGTTAAGGATTGTAACATTAACTTGGGTGATTTCGTTGCAAGTGTAAACATTTATGTCACAATCTTGGGATCTTACGACATTATGATTGGAACGGATTGGTTAGAATCGCACGACGTGATACTTAACTGTAAGATGAAATGATAAAGTTTGATTTATGATTTGGGACAGAGTAGATTAATTGTGGGAAGAAACCAAGGAGTTTTGTTGCGATATATTTCTTCTTTACAATTATAGAAAAACATGTGCAAGGGATGTAAGTTGTAATGTTATTTTAGCGCTTAATGAAAAATGTGATGTAGAAACATTGGAATACTAGTATCTGACTAACTGGTGAAACTCTTAATCTGGAGATAACGAAAGAAGGAACCCATGGAATATAGAAATGCAATTCAAAAGGATGACAGACAAACAATTTGACATTTGAATTGTTCAAAGATTCCAAATAATCGGCAAAAGGATCATGAAAACCATAAAGAAATACCTTTTCCTAATTTTTTGGTTGAAGATCAAAAGGTCTAGGCATATCTTCTTTCTGATAATGGTTGCCTCCTTCGGCTATTTGCAAATATGAACATGACTGTAAGATGATTTCACTGCTACTCGATTCTTGTTTGATGTCATCTCTGTAAGTGATACTAGTTTTTTGTTCGTGAGATATTGAACTGAACTCTTCAATAATCTCAATCCCAATCTGCTTAATATCTTCTGAAGATGGTGAACCATTAATATCGGATATTGGTTTGTTGACTTCTAGAAAATAATCTGTTACAGCTAGTGAAGGAATAGGCTTAGTAATTTGTTCATAAAACTGCTTCAGGTCCCCATCGTTGCCTTCCTCAACTTCGGATGCATAGTTGTCATAAAGTGGCTTACTGCTGAAATTTTCATTATGTGTTGATGTGAAAATTTGCTCTCCACTTGAACCATGACTATCAAGGAGAGAATCTAATTTTTTTTTGTGATACAACTACTGATCAAAGGACTTAGAGAGAAAAGATGAGATCTGTTGTTCATAGAAATTACCATCATCTTCAGAATTATAATACTCATCATAGATAGGTGAGCCAAAAACCTTTTTGTCTTTCATAGAAGGACGAGCAACCTCATGCTGTAAAATAGATTTAGAAGAAGATTTGGAAGATGATGAAAAATCTTCTCCTTCCTCAACATAATCATCCTCTATATCATAGTCAAAATTACTAGAAACATTTGAACAAAGGAAAAATGTATCTACAGTATGGTTGTCACCAACATCCTTAGAAACAGAAGAAATACTAACTGAATGTTGAATGTCAAATTCAATTTTTTTACAATAGTTATCAAAAGGAAAATCAACCGGATAAATTTTTTTGTAATAATGATGAAAGATAGTATGAAACTCCTTCAAAGAATGAATTCTAGCAGCAAGAAGGGATTGACACCATTCACGAGCATGTTCTTCTAACGAAAATCTGAACATCTTGATTAAGACATCCTCGTGAAAAAAATTATGTTCAAGCATGCATTTATGAAAATTTGATAAATGCTCACCGAGATGATCATCCTTGCATCCTCTAAATCTGGGAAGATAGTCATCTCATTCAGATATTGTAGGTACTGGATGTGAAAAACCAGCTATGTTGGTGAAATCACAAAATGCATACCTCCGAGCCAAAATAGTTTCCATGGCCATCATGGATCTTCAACCGGTGGAGTCGCCTACTTGAATTTTGGAACTGCTTGCTAATTTGTTGATATTGTGCCTTCTTAGTTGCCTCAAAATCTGGAAGACAGCCCACCTGTAAATGCTCCCTTGATTGTTGTTAAGTGTCTCTGCCTTTAATCAGTGTACTTTATCTTGCTTGAATGTTAATTGCCACTACCTTTAGAATCTTAATCTTGAGAGATGCCATGATAGGTATAGTTATAATCCCCGGTGCTTGCCTGTGCATTATTTTATTTGACTTATTCATCCTCACAGGTAGACCATTTTCATCGATTTCTTCTTCAAAACGAGGTATTTCCTCTCATCAAATCCAGCCTTGATATGGGCCAACAGATAGTCATCAATAGGCAGCTTGAGATCATCTTTAATCTGTCTAGATTTAGTCAGCAGGCTAACAAAACCATCCTCAGAAAAATTAATTAGCTGATAATTAGTACGAGTAACATGAGGGACATTGGAATTGTGTAAATGACCCCATTTGTTGTGAACTAGACGAGGGGGCTCTTGATCATGTTCTTGTATCTTTCCTTCAACTACTTGCAGCTTCATTTCATTTTAGGGTTTCATAGTGCCTCTTCAATGATGGAAAGCTTGACATCCTCGCCCTTGGGTAAGGAAACCCAAGTCTTTGTTCCTTTTCCATTTTTGAACACATTACCCTATCGGGTCACAAACTCCTGACCAGCATCATATTGCACATGAATAATCTCAAAGTTATTCTTATTCTTTTCTCTGCACTTAATGATTCCAAAATGACCTCTGTTGCGACCTCCGGTAACCATTACAACATTACCAACATCAAACTTAATCGTCCGTCCATCATAAGCATTGAGGTAAGGAATACCCTTATCTCCAAATTGCATAGAATGAACTTTGCAAAGTTTGTACTTTGCTTCTTCATCCTTGATTGAATGCGAACAGAAACGACCCTTTGCATCATAAAGAAGCCTCATTTGATTTTGCAATAGACCGGACATCCATAAACCCTGAAGGCTACCTCCTCATGGACTTGTATGGACATATGTGTTTAGCACTTGATTTCCCATGTGGTCTTGACTCGAGATTTGGCATATTTTGGTGTTCTGTGAATGTGAATTTGGACTGCAGGTTATCGATAACTGGGAGTGTTGAATTCACCAGCGATTCTTCTGCTCTGTCTTTCAACAATGGCCCTTGCACCCGGGCGTTCAGCTGGCCAGTTCCCACTCCAAACAAAGGGCATTCCAAATTTTGTTGAATGTTGTTTAATTTTTATCCTCTAACTGCCATCTTGAAACCCTCTCAACACCTAGATTTGTCACTTTACGCTTGGGTCTTCATTACTGAGCTGCCCATCAATGTTTTTTCTCCTTGGCACCTGTACAAATTATATCTTATATCGGGGTGTTTCTCTAACACTTGGGCTCTCGAGCTAAGGCATATTCAATTTACTTGTTGCACTTGATTCCTTTACTACTTAATACACGGTTGAAAAGTCTTGGTCACTAAGCCCCAAACTTCTCTTTGATATTTGAACAACAATAATATTTGTTGTGGATTTTTCTCGTGGCTTTGCATCACGACCTGATGCCTTCAATCTGTCAAACGATTCAAAACCCAGCTATACTTACCATATAACAGATGCACACTTATTTTCTGCCTTCAAATCAAGTGTTTGACAGTTATATGAATTTACGATTGGCATGTGGTTTTGGCTTGAGTTGAATGCGTTTTCTATGACTTGATGTGTCGATCTGAGGATCGAATTGTAGATTAACTCATATATGCTAACCCATGGTTGTATATTGCAGGTGCACTGGCTCTGGAGATTGGCTCTCAGGCCAATATTTTTGCTGGAATGAACATGAAAACAGACTAAGATTTTCCCAATGTTAACTCTTGGTTGTATCCGACGCATGTGGTTCTGGAAAAACACTTTTCGGTGTTACATGAATAACACTTCTCGGTTCTACGGGAATAACCCCATTCCTGCAACAAGGAGAAAATTGAAAATTTAGTATCTGGATACTAACAAGTTCATTGCAGGTATCAGACGAGGGTGCTTGCATAGCGAAGCCAATCCACATATTGGACCATCACACTCAACAACTATGGCGTCAAATAGTCGATCAATTCAAGGTCACGTGGGACAGTTATAGTCCACATTCTGCTACTTGGGAGGACGCATATGATATATGTCAGCAGTGTCCTTATTTATTTTGATGAGTTGATATATAGATTAGTATCAATTATATTATTGCTTTATTTATAGATTGTACAAACTTTGGGACGGAATTAAAAACAAGAGGGGGTGTATGTAACATCCAGTCCCACTAATCACATTTATATATGGACTTATCCTCTGAGGACACTTGCGAGCAAGCGATCTGGTTTAAAACATGGTACATTATGATTATCAGTTTGATTTATATGCTTAATCTATGATTGAGTATTGAAATTGATATGTTAGTTATATTGATGTATAACATTGACGGGTATTATGATGAGGTTTCCTGAGTGTGCAAGAAGCGTGACATGATGATCATGTTGATGACATCGACCAACTTCCTTGGACTCTGGGTTGAGGCAGTGAGTGGATTATTTACTTTGGTTATGCATACTTAATTTATTACACATGTGTTATATGATAATTTCAGTTATGGATTTTATATATGATTTTTTTATATTATCTTTGTCAGTGAATGCATACATGGTGACACTTGCTAATCCGACTCACATATGGAGTAAATGGGTCATACAAAGATACCAGATGATGAGGGAGAGTTGTGGAAGCCTTCTTATCACAGCCTACTAGCACTCTCTCCCTGCCCTGAACTGAAGGTTAATGACTACCTTGTTTCGAGAGGTTAATGATGTCGTGAGGGAAGAATGAGATAGTCTCTCACGAGGATTTCTCAAGGGCGTGCAACAAGGAAGATTCATTATTCTTCAGTAATCCCTTAGTCTCACACAAGGTTGACAAGTGGAGTATTGACTCCAAGCATTCGACAACTTCCAAACTAAGTCAATGGCGTGTGATATCCTTAAGGCACAGAGGTGTGTCTTGAAGGGCATGTTGCATAAATAAATGGTGAGTCGATTAAAATCTAGAAGACCTTAGAAAATAAAGTGAATACTTAGACCTCTTAGAGAATAAAAACAATTGATTAAAGTTGATAGAAAAGAGAAATGAATTTATATGATTTTATGTTGAATTTGAAAGAGAACATATTAAAGTCTAGCTTTATTTGTATGCTTAATAAAATCCTAGAAATGGTAAGATTGGGTCTAAGGGAGATTAGACTAAATAAAATTTAGTAAAGGGAGAATAGGAATAAAAATCTAGACATGTGCACAATGTGTGCGTGAAATAAATAAAATCCTAACCGGAAGTAGAGTCCTAATCAAACTCCAACTGTAAATTAGTTGGGAGACATAATAAAAGAGAAATTGGGGAACTAAGGCACAACTAAGAGAAAATGTAGGAACTAATTAAGGAGTGTGAGGGAAAATGCATAATTATTTAAATTAAAAGGATTAAACATGTACAACGTGGGGAAAGTATGATATGTGTTTGGGGTAAATAATCTTTAATTTATTTATTAAAAATTATCTAATTGTGCATGAGAGGACAAGTGTCAAAGTGATTTTTCTTATAAAAATATTGGCGAGGAACATGAAATTACCCTATTGTTGGATGAATTGAATGTTGTTAAAAATTCTATTGGATAAGTTTACTTGTGTGAGTTGGGATGCAAGTTTGTGCAGGAGGTGGAAGCCTCTCCTTGCGAGGGCAAGCTGCTTGAGCTAGTTTGGTCAGGGATTTTGTGTGTGACCCCTTTGCGGCTTGGGGGGATAAGGGGGAAGAAGAGTACCCCTAGAGTTGGATAGGAGGTACCGGTGAAGTCTTGGTAATGGCAGGCGAAAGGAAGGATGTTGCAGAAGTTTCTTACTCCAGCTTGAATTTCGCCATCAGGTATAACGATCCTTGGTTACGGTATTTTAATTGTTAGTGCATTTTCTTATTTAATGGAATTTTTTATTAGTATATTGAACCTATATGGAACAAATATGCTTGAATTTGAGACAGTATACTCCGATTATATACATGTGTCGATTATTATTGAATGGAAAGTATGTTCTTGACTGCAAGTTTTATGCATGTAGTCCATATATAAATATTTGAGTTAATGAAGAAATGGTATTATATCCAACATTTGAATTGTTGTAGAATAAATTCTTAAATTATTCTGATCAGTAAATCGAACAAATAGTATATTTTTATAAATTTTGCATTTGATTATTATTACAGACCTTGGCTCCTAACATTTAACTTGATGGAAATGGAAAATTGTGTGCTTTGTATTCTCTGTTATTACCGAGATGATGTTTTCTCCACAGTCCTTTGTTTTCTAATTAAATACATTGCAACACGTTCAAATGATACTTTGCTTACATGAACAGATGGGTAATTACATAAAACCCTCTTGTCGATACTTGCTACGATAGAAAACCATATGTTTAATTTTTTTCAGGATTAATATTACTTACTTTCGTTGTCTTTCCTACTAGAAATATGGTTGTTAATACTGTAGTACCTATGGTGTTTCTTAAATGTTTGGTCCCATTTTTTAGTTCAACCAAACGTATAACGTTATCCTCACAAATCTTATATTTAACTACACGTGTATTCAATTAGTTTATTTCCAAACTACAGTTAACCAGTGATGAATGGATATATCTGCGTAAGTCTTGATGTAGGGCAATCCATGACTAGGGTCATGAATGACACAAGTTGAATGTCTCTGTTTTGTTTCAAACCTTTCTCTACTTATACGAAGCGTTTAATCATTTATATATACCTATAAATTACCTACATGCCATTAATAATTTTATCTTTATACAAAATTAATATTTATAACTAATAGTATTAAGAGTTAGAGGGTTAATGTTTTCCTTTGAAAAGTTTTAGAAATTCTAGTTCATTGTTAATTATTAGATGTTGATTTTTGAAATTATAGGGTTAATAACAATTTCTTTAATATATTGTTGACCAAAACAAAATCTCCATCATTATTAAATGGGTTATAGATATATATATTCTTATTTATTATAGTAGTGAAAATTTGGTACTTGTCATTAAATAAATTGGCAATGGGAGATTGTATTAATTGTGTTCACTAAACGTTAGATTGTATATAAGAGGGTTGTTACATAGAAACCCTTCTTGGGTCAATATGCCCGAAGACCTAAAAGATGACAAAATGAAATGGAATAAGTGTGGAAAGTGATAAGTACGTGTGAGAATGGTACAATGATCCTTCAAGGAGACCCCCTAGTAGCAACCCTTTTTTTAGGGAAATCCACTTACTAGGACAACATGTCAACCACCAAGGTGGAATTAGGAAAAAGGCACAGTTTCCAAGAAAATGTTTTCAAAATAAATAACGGACCCTTTGCAACATGTTCAAAATGCTTCAATTATTAAAATGACACTTACCACGAGACTAGACTTGTTACCTCATGGAGCTAGACTTGTTGTCCTCTGTGGGCCAATATGGTGTGGTGGATTTGATTGATGTTGATCAATAGTGACGTGTGGTAACAAGAGAGGTTATATGTGCTCATATAGCTCTTGGTACTCCATGTCTGCAACCTGCGGGCCTAGAGAAATCATCTCCTTAGTTACCCCTATAAATGGGGTGTAACATCTGGCTCTTACTTGGGGACATGTGCTCACCATAGAGTGCATGAGGACCTAAGTATATCTTGATAAGACTCATTCCTACACACACTTAAACAAACATGTTGGATATTGAAGGTGGCGCACTCACCCCTTTATTCATATGATACCAAATTTCAAAAATCCAACTACGCATTAAAAAGAAAATTTTGCATTTTTTTTTTAATTTCTAACTAACATGTAACATGATTCAAACAAATGTAGTAAAACAACTTTGCATGAATTCAATAAAGCAATATTTAAATGAAATATGAACATGCAAATCTACATAAATGCAACTATACTACCATGAAAAAAAATGCAAATGAAATCAATCAAATGACCTATCGACTTACCTAGGGCCCATGGCCCTTAAGAGGTCAGGTTTCATTGATGTAGCGTCAGAGGATAGAACCATCAACTGGTAATGGCATCTTCCTTCCATCCATGGCAGATAAATAATAAGTACCTTTATCTGACTTCTTGTTGATGATGTAAGTACCAAGCCATAAAACTTCACTCTTCTTGTTGTACTTTGGCTTTCCCTTTCTCTTATCCCATATGAGTGCAAGGCTTCCTTCATTAAAGTTAACATAGGGTATGTTTTCAATGTAAGGTTGAGTGGATGGACCTACCTTGACCATGTTCTTAATAGCTTTTTCTTTCTCTTTATCTTTCTTATATTCATCTTTCTTAAGTATCTTGATGGACCCTCGATCCTTACCATGGTATTTTTCAAGATTCTCCTTATATTGGTCTGTCTTCGGGAGTAAGGTGTCCACAAAATCATCTTGTGCTAAAGACAAATCTGAAATATCATATTCAATAATGTGAGGTGCCACATCATACTCACAATCACTATGGTAGTTAGGGTGATTTGGGTCCATTACATGTTTCTTGACCATCTCTCAACTATATAAAATCTGAAAGGTGCCATCTCCCATAGGGATATGTGCATGACTAAGGTCCATACTGAGAAAACCATCAAGAGTGGTGGACCAACGTCTTGATAAGAGAATTCCCCAAGCATCTAGAACATTAATCACAACTATGTTCATAATGAGGTTGATGTGTGGGAAGTCTTGCAGATAGACCTATACATCTTCTATGAGACCATACATCTTTACTTTTCTTGAATCAATGCTGCAAATGTTTCCATAAGGGCGAGTTGTCTTCAAACCAAATTTCTTCATGACCTTTAGGGACATCAAGTTTGTTGAGGCTCCAGAATCCAACATAGAATTATTTAAGTGGAAACCATTTATACCCAAAGAAAGATAAAAATGAGGATTTTCCTCTCCGTTCCCCCCATGATACATAGTATTTAGGACGATCGAAGGATCTCTTGCTTCATATTGTATATTTAATTCCTTCAAAACTTATCTTATTATGGAAGGAATCTTGCACATCTCTACCACAGGTACTGACATATTCAGCTTTCCTATCATGTCAAGTACATATATATTCAGACAAATCTCTTCATTTAATGGTCCAGGTCGTAGAAGCAAATCATGAACTAGTAGTGGAGGAGGTGGAGGAACTTCCTTGCTAGCTGGAGGTGGTGGAGAAACATCCTTCTTTGTTTCTTGAGGTGGTGGAACCGGTACTTTGTTCCTCCTCAAGTAAGTTAGGATTTCCTTTTTTCTCAACTTATCCTTTAGATCTTCATCCATTTAATTCAACACTTCCAAAGAGGCTCGTCTAGCTTCCCTCTTCCTAAACTCTTTAAGTTTTTATTCAGTGGCATCGACGCACTCATCATCCTGGAGAGTGAAAAGTGTATTAATGAAGTTTAACATGTCCATGGTAACTGGATATTCTTCTTTCATCCATCTCGGACAATATTCCTTTGGATGAGGTTCCTGACAAGGCAGAGACCATGGTAATCCATCCAATATGACCATCCCAATTGTATCCAAGGTTTTAGGTGCCTTGGATTCATGTTGTGGCCTTGGTTTCCATCCTACATTTGGATGTCTGTTAAATTGAGGTTTGGAGGGATGATGATACCTCTCCAAGGTTGTTAACATGTTCATGATCTGATTTTGAGTCTGGAAAAACTGAGTATTCATTTGATACAACTTATCAGTTATGAGTGCAATCGGATCTTGGACTAAATTGGTTGAGCTCTTCATCTTTGATTCTATCTTGGCACAAGGAAACTGAAAGGGCTCAATATTTGAGCTAATGAGATGTTCTTCAATATGAGCACTGTATTCTCTGGCTTGCCAAAATATCAGGAATATTTATTTCAAAATAAAATAAAAATTGTTCTTCAAAAGCATTCAAGTAAAGGAGGAGAGCAAATGCATATCCTTTGGTATTTGACTGCGTAAATTGTCAAATTTGGTGTCAAACTCCTTCATTGTTTAATTTCATTTCCTTTTGATTTGATTGAATTGTATCAATAACATTCCTCTATCCTTCTTTGTTGTCCATATTTCCTTGAACAACTTAGCGAAAGCTTCATATGATTCCAAGTGGTTGTCAGGTAAGCCATTATACCACTTTCTAACATCTTCATAAAGAGACATAACTAGTATCTTTATCACAACATATTCATGTTCTATACCATTGTCTTCCATGGCCACACCAATAGCTTCAAGATGCTCTTCAAGTGTGATAACATTGTTCCCAGTGAAATTTGGCAACCATTTGTGAGACTATTTGGGAATTGCATTGGGATAACCAAGGATGGTGTCCATATTCAAATGCTTGTAAAGGCTACTAGCCCAAGTGTGAGCCATTGGAGCGAGGGGAAGGTTACCTTCAAACAAGGTTTTGACAATGGGGGAATTATGAGGAAGCCTTCTTCGGTAAACCTTGGAAGTCTTGAATCTTCCTTGGGGAAGGGATTTGGGGAAAGGTGGGTTCTTCGGTTGTGGATTCACCAAATGAGCTTAGTATGTTCATCAAAGGGGGATAGGGAAATTCCCTTAGGTGGAGTCACCAAGAAAGTTAGGGAAAGGATTTGGGATAACTTTCTAAATGTCGTTAAGGGTAGGAAAGGATTCAAAATCCTACCTGGCAATGACCCCAAAATGTTATCACACAGATTTTAGTTTGGGAAAATCCCAACCCAAACCACAAAGGTATGACAACTATGGGAGTATTTACGCATTGTCACCTTAGATAAAGACTCCCCTCACTTTAGTGATGATAGAATAACCACAAGAGGGGAATCTAGGGTGACCTTAGGGGGAATTGAGATGGAAAGTGAAAGGATATGAAAGGTTCCCCTATAGGTCAAGGTAAAATATGGAAGGGAGGATCTATCCTAACCCCTAATCCCCACCCAAAACTCCATTCATATATGAAATTAAATGATGCAAACTTATGGAAAAGGTTGATCTTAGATTAGATTTCCTTGAATTAAAGATAACGCAAACAAGGGAATACACATAGGTAGTGTCCCTCCTACCAACATAATGATTAATGGTTGTTGGGTGATTATGATTTATCTCGCTATGTTCCTCTCCCTTCCCCATATTGAACATGTGTATCTATACTACATTAATAAAAGAGTGTGATATGCCTAAGTTATGGAATCCTAGGATTATTGACAAGATGTTTAATTATCATACCCTCCTATCCATCTCTTATGTACCACATTGGTTGTCGAGATTGTTCTATGAAATAAATGAGTGTGATAAATATGTTTTTCTCATGTCTTATGTGTGCTTGAGTGTGTCAATAAAAGAGTTTGAAGCATCTAAGTTGTTGTATTTTAGGATTTTTCTATGAATACAAAATATCCTTCCCTCATATCCTTTGATCTTGTCCCAGATTTTCAATTAGGATTGGTCCCCAAAAATATAAAATCTCTAATATACCTTAAACTTTGTGAAAATGAGAGTATCCCCATATGCAGTCTCCCTCCTATTAACATAATGGATTATTAATAGTTCTAAGGTGGATATACTTTCTTGTTTAGTGTTCCCAAAATATCCTTTGTATGGAACATGTGTTATTGAATGATATAAATATGTAAGTACTAAGCATTATTCAATATGATATCGTTATGTCATGTTTCATATGAATTTGAATATAGGTGGATCATTTAAAGGGATATTGCTATGGATTCTATTTCTCAATCAAGAGGAGAAATTACATGAATCATTTTTTCCTTGGATAAGGAACTACCATCAATATTCATGGATATTCAAGTGTGCATTTGGTGGACAACATTGAACTCATACATGTTCTGAGTATTAGATGGGTGTTTTTCTATTCATGGATATTCAAGTGTGCATTTAGTGGAAAGCATTGAACTCATACATGTTCTGAGTATTAGATGGGTGTTTTTCTTAGAAGGGTACATGAAGGAATATATAAGGAAACAATCATGAACATAAGGTTGCATGGAAAAGATATATGTTGGTTTAGGGTTTCTCTACTTTTCAAGTTAGTAAGTAAGCTCACTTCATGTCAGTGCAACACTTGTATGGAAGGTCAAAGACAATGAAGAAGACAAAAGAGAAGAAGTATTATAGACAAATAAAGAGTGTCACTAATTAACAAGTAATCATAAATGTTTGTATGAATTTGTTACTTATTAAAAAAAAAATGTATAATTAATTATAATGAAAATCCTTTATTAATGGAGTACACTTTGTACTTTAGACATCATTTGATTGTAATTATTAAATTTTTTTCATGTACAAATTTCAATGAAATAGTAGAAATAGTTAAATTCATGTTATCTAATTCACATGAAACCGGATGTTGGGCAGAGTCCCATGAGAAAGAAAAAAAGTAAAGAGAGGAAGAGAAAAAAGAGTTGGAAAAAAAAATGGTGGGATAGCATTACTAGCTACTAGCTAGGCCGTGAGAATTTTGGCCAAATAGTTGCACTAATATGTGGTAAGAGAATGCATATTATATAAATGCAATACTACATATATTTTAAAGATCAAAAGGTATGTAGATGCATTAAGAATCACTATAGGACGTGCCTATAAGAAGGTGTTCTATCTATACTTTATTTTATCTCGAGGAAAACTTCATATGACCCTTTGTCTTCCCCAGAATATCAAGATGGAGGATGGCTCTAATTCCAACCACAATAGATACTGGTAACCCCGAATTGCTCAACCATATTTGAACCTATCACCTATGACCTCCCTGTCGGAAACATGACTTGGGTGGATGGTTAAATTGATTGAACTAACCCTTATGACTAGTTATTATATATCTACTTGACCAAGTACATAAATAAATATTACACATAGCTTCATGCAAATATAATAAATGAAGTTCATAATCATGTTCTAGTTATTATCACAATTTTTTTTTTCATGATATATACTTTCATATAGATATACTATTTTTATTCATAATCATGTGATCACTTACATTATATGTATTTGAAATTTTGTCAAATTATATATAACATATACACATGTAATACCTTTCAATGTAATTATATGGACATGATTTTTAAGTGGAGAAGACAGATTAAAGGAGAAAGACACAATATTGTGCTACCAACAAATTATTCATGCACATGCTTCAAATAACAATGTTATTGATAATGAATTAGAATACGTGAGAACTATACAATAAATTATTGAGATAAAATATAGTAAACTATTAAGCCAATAGTATTCAATTACAAGTGGTTTGAAACCTTTAACAGATTTCATCCAAGTGTAGATGAAGATGCAAATTTCCTTTAAATTGATTGAACTAATTCTTTTTATAGTAAAAATCAGCTAAATGTGTAGCTAATTCATTATATCCAAGTGTTCTTTCACCCATATGTTTTAAAGGAGAAAAGATGGTTTATTTCATACATATGAAGAGGTAAATTAATGTTCATGAAAATGGTATTCCCGCAACTTTGGACACTAATGATATAGATGAAGATCATTAATAAAGAGCTTATTTTAGGTTGTAATATTTTAATTTACAATTAAGCTATAAAGGTGTTATTTTAATTAAGTTGGTTTTCCTTTTATTAGATATTTAATAGTTGAGACTTTAAACCTTGTGTTTGCTTTATGAGGGTGTAAGTTATTATCAATAATAATAAAATGTTGATGATCATATATTATGATAACGTCCCCCTCTCTATATATGCCATGGTTACACTTTCAATTTCTCATAAGTTATGCTAATATAAATCGAATGAGTATTGTTGTCATTTGATGAGTGATGTTTGGTTATACTTATAATATGTTTGATTTATATGTTTATGAATTGAATGGTTATGTGTAAATACATTGTTATAGCTTTAAAATTTCCTACTCATGCATATATGGTATTGGCTTTTCTACTTGCATAATTTTTCAAATCACTGCTGAGGAATTTTATTTAAAAAACTAATTTTTAGAGCATGTACGCACCCTGTTGTACTACTTCCCACATACATATGTTTGATGCATGCTAGACAGCTCGTGTACATATGCTTGTTCACACTAAACAGCCCGCGTATACTTCCAAAAGTTGCAAAAATTAAAAATTTGTAAGGAATTTGGTGGAATTTACAGGCTATTGGAGGTTTGCCAACCAATTCACCTGCTATAGCCCATCCCCCAACCGAATAACTATCCTTTTGTCATATAAAATGAGGCCTTCGGGTATAATTCCATAATCAAGCATTAGAATGGTGAAACTCTGCCCAAATTCCCTTTCCTTCTTTGCCCAAGCATTTGCATCCTTTTGTGAGTTACTGCCTCAACATTTCCTCTCTAGCCCTTTTTCTCCCATACAATCCATTCCCTTCCCTTTGAGGTGATCAGTAGATTGTGAGAAGAGGATTATTGAAGGTGCACTTGGATATTTGTTAAGAGGATCTTGGACCAGGCTCATGGAGCGTCAGCCTGCAAAGGTTGTAAGCTTCAATGTTTGATTAATGAATAAAAGAATCTCTTTTCCCTGTCCCAAATGATGGTTTTTATGTCTTTTCTTTGATTTATACATAACTATTTTTATCTAACCTTAATTTATGAATAGAAATAGCATGCTTGTTTCCTTGTTTTCTTAGTTGTGGATGCATGTCAGGTTTGGGAGAAGACTTGCAGCCTTGGGAGCTATGAAGCTTGATGAGATTAGCACCAAACATTGGATAAAAGGTATGGTGTCCAATTGACTCTTTCATTGTTTTATGTTCATATATTTTGGAATGTTTGGGGAAGTGAAGAAATTAGATTGAATTTTAGGGAGTCATTTGCTTTGTCTATACTTTAAACCTTGGTATAGTTATAGGGGGATTTTCCTGCTAGCAGAATTGGCGACTCCACTAGGGAGTCTCTCTAGGGTTTTAGAGGGAGGTTTTTTGGGTTTTTAATTGGCTTCTTGATTGTCTTTTGAGTTTCAATCAAGTTTACTGAGTCTTTTAAGGGTTTATGGTCACCTGCAAGGTGCATACTGGCTTTTCGTGCCTTGCCAGTCTGCCTAGTATTTTTCTTTTTGAAAATTCTCAGAGGTGTATGTGCCTTGTTTTGGGTCAGCTCGCGTACATACATGCTCTTCACAATAGAGAGCATGCGTACATACACAAGTTGTTGATGCAACAACCCATGTCTCTATGTCTTGAAAGTGTTTTTAAACAAAGAGAGGTATGTCTCTTTCCTGGTAGAATTTTAGACCTCTCAGGACTTTCTTGAACATGTTATAGTCTTTGTCTTTG
>ML815509.1:80299-101771 GCA_009831015.1 Picea engelmannii
ATGGTTTATGGATGATGTAGCATACTTGTCTTGGTATATTATTAGAAGCACATTTTGATCTTGGTGATGATTATGAGTTGTTGTAATATGCTTGGTTGATGCACATCTTGGTGATATTGTGCATATGGTTGAGAGTTGTCTCGGTGATTGATCTTGGCGAGTAGATCTGATTTGGTTGATAATATTGATGAGACATGTTGTTGTGATAGGTTGTTTGGACATGTTGTCGTGACATGTTATTTGTAAAGGTTTGGTGCATGGTTGATGCACTTGTTTATGGTACAAGTTGATGCATGGTACATGTTGGCACATGTTATTGGTACAAGTTGTTTACAGGTTATTGGTATAGGTTGATTACAGGTTTTATGGTACATGTTGTTACAGGTTGTTTTGTGCAGGTTGATTGGTACATGCTTACAACAGTATATCTCACAGTGATAGTGTGACAGTGGTTCCATCATTTTGATTAAATTTCAAGGCGGTTGGACGGGGAAAGGATAAGTGGTTGTAGCCACCTTTTGGTTGTAGCCGGAGAACATAAGGGGTTGTAGCCAGAGAATTGGGGAGTTGGAGCTTCCCTCAGGTTGTAGCCTGAGAAAGTAGGGGTTTGGAGCCTCCTTCCAGTTGTAGTTGGAGAATTGGAAGTTGGTGCTTCCTTGAATGTAATTCTTGACATATAAGAAAAACATTCTGTGGTTTTCTCCTGCATTGGGTTTCCATGTAAATATTGGTGTATTGTGCATTGTGTGGTTGTGTTTGTTATTGTTTATTATGCACTGATGAATGTTAGTACTTATGATATAGTAATATATTGATGATGAATAAATGAAAATAGTTGAATAAGTAAAATAACATACTTTGTGGTTTAAAGGATCAATAATTGGTCTAATTGCTCATTATTGATTCACCCCCCCTCTCAGTAATCCAACAATTGGAATTAGAGCAGGTTCCTTTAGGAAACAATTTAACCACTGGAAGAAGATCATGGATTATTTTGATAATGGAGTACCACTGTTTAATGGTTAGAATGGTTTAAAGTATGAGATATGGAGTGGAAGGACAAAAATATTTTTAAAGGCATAGGAGTATGGTATTTGGCCATCAATTGTTATAGGATATGATAGTTCAAAAAGGGCAAAGACTGTAGCCAAGAAGGAATTGAAGAAGAATAACAAAATAACAATGGATTTCATCTGGGAAGGATTACCTAATCCGGTAAGAGAAAAGGTTGGTAAATGTTCATCAACCAAAGAACTTTGGGATAAGTTACATGATATATATTCTTCACCCATCACAGATTCTGAAAATTCCAAAGAAGATGCAGGTACAGATCAAGAAGAAATATGTTCACTATGTCAAATAGATTAAGAAGATGAAGAGTACATAATCAACATAAGTATGTTGTTTTGCTTTAATTGTAAAAAACATGAACATCTTGAAATGGAATGCCATGAAGGAAATGAGACAGAAAAACTAATTGAAAAATAAGACAATTATGAAAAAGAATTGATCAATTCTTTAGATGAACTAAGAAAAGAAAGAGAAGAAAACAAGTCACTAAAGAAAGAATTGATGAAACAAAAGGAAAGTGTTCACATTTTTGAAGAATCCCAACGGGTCATCAAGAACTTAAGAACTTAGCTAGAAGAAGCCAGAAAGATCGAAGAAAATCTTAAAGATCAAAAACAATATTTGGAAGCCAACATAGTAGCACATAAGGAAGAAGCATAAATGAGAGAGAAGATATTGACAAATCATCTTAAGGAAAGAACTAACGATCTAAACCAGCTTGAGTCAGAGTTTGGTCAAGAAGAGAAAGTACTTGAAGAAGAAATAATCACATGAAAAATTCATCTTGAAGAAGCGAAGAGAGCAAAAGAAGTCATGAAGTCTCATATATTAAAGAAAGAAGAAGAGGTTGAGAAGCTTGAAGAAGAAGTTGTCACATTGAGAAGTAAAATTCTCAAGCTCAACAAGAATGTTGAAGAGACATAAACATCTGTATTAGTTGTATAGAATGAAGAGAAGCACTCTAGGTTGCTCGAAAATAAGAATGAAGAAAAGAGCAAGAGTTATGCAGAAGTACTCAAAGGAAGGAATCATGGTCAACCAAAATCTAAGAAAACTAATAAGGGTACATCTTCAAGAATACCATCCATGTTCAAGCCACAAAGAAGCTTCAATCGTGATTAGTCAAGGCAGAAATTCAGAAGGATTATGCCACAAAGAATATCGTTCACTCCTAGGTATGCAAATTTCTTTTATGATCATTGTTTTTATTGTACTAACTTTGGACATAAGGTTGCAGATTGCAGGGATTATAAAAGAAATGTTCAAGCAAGAAATGCCTATGTAGCCACATGTAACATTGAATGTTACAAATGTCATAACTATGGACACATAGCTCGTGATTGTAAAAGCATGATCAATACTTCCATGAAAGAGAACATTGATTTCATATATAAGAAAGTATGGATAAGAAAACATGAAGAACATGTGAACAAAGACCAGGTCCCAAAGATCCAAGATTGGCAATAAAACGAGATAAAGAAAAATCTACAGAGAAAAAGAAAGATGTTAGATACATAAATGTTTGGAGAATAAATGAAAGAAAAGTCCATGTAAATAAGGAACATGTTCAAGAGATTGTATTTTCAAGTATTGTAGTTAAAGATGAATCCACAGACAAAAAGAAAGAAGTTAGAGTTCAGAGAGATGATGAATCTAACAATGAATATGATGATGAATCCGCATCAGAGAAGGAATTGTTTTGAGCCATTTGGCTTAGAGAATCCCAGGTAATATGAATAATAGACATGGGGAGTCTATGCGGTAGCTGAGACAGATCAGAGAACCATCCTTCGAGAAACTTGCAAAGTTTGAGTAGACAGATTCAGAGTAGTCCGTTAGCAGAAGTACAATATGATAGATTAATCAGTTGTAGTAGTGAATACTTCATGATAGTACAGTGACATATGAGTCAAAATTATGGATAGTTGTGTAATAGAGTCTTGGATAATATGGACAGAGATGTATTCGTAAGAACACTTAGCATGTTTAGAAAGATATATGATAGTGGATGGGAGCATGGATTCATAGATTGGTTCCGAGACAAATGAACGTTATCATAATGGATGATAATTACACAAGAATATTTGAATGCTTATTCTTGAATGCTTTTCATATATGTCAGTTGATTACACAAGGAAGCACCAATGGACAATAACTCCAAAAAGAAACAGGTACATGAAGACTTATATTTTTTCGACACAACATCTTGCAGAGAATTCAAGAGAGAGTAACAAAAAAAAAAAGACAGGTATAAATATCATTCAGATAAGTTGTCAAACAGAGAGGTAAGAATAGAGGTGTGATTCTAGGGGAAGAGATTCATCGGATGCAAGATAGAGAGTTAGATGCTTGGAGAGAGAGAGAACATATGCATGTTTCCAAGGGGAGAGATTGTCACAGGGGAAGAATGAATGATATGACTTCAGTGTTGCATCAGAGCGATACCCTTTGTCAAAGGGGGAGATATTATTCATATGAAGGGAGAAAGAGTAATCATAGGCTTATAAACACAAAGAAAAACCAAAGGCATGTAGACATGGGGAGCATCCCCAAGGAGAGTTCAGTCAGGGGGAGAAACCCCAAAGGGAGATACCCTTTGCCATTGATTTCAAAGGGGGAGAGATACAAACATTGATGAAGAGTATAAGCATGAATTTTATCATGACTAAGTGTTTCCATCAATGCCAAAGGGGGAGATTGTCAGATAGTTGGCTTAGGTTGATGGATAGTTGGTATGGATTGTTGATTGTCATTGATGTCAACCATTGGAGAGTGATATTGCAGATTGATGTCAACCCTTAGTGATTGATCTCAATCCTTGGAGAAGCCTGGTAGCAAATTCCAGTAGCACAAAGGCATGGGCAAGGGACCTAGGTCTCTTTGAGGTATAAGGGCATGAAGAACAATGAATTTATAGGTAATACTATTCTATATGGATAGTACATGTCATTCCATTTCTGGTGATATGTGGAACATCACATAACTCCTCACGGTTAGAGAGTTATGGCCTTGTGAAGTTGGAGAACCCTCATGAGTTATCTAGAAGCCCCTAGAAGGTCAAAGAAATCAAATTACTCTAGAAACTCCTAGAAGAAGTTGACTAGTCAAAGTGGGTGAAACTAGGAGTTAATCATGGGTATAGTTGTTGCATTCAAAAAATAATTAAAATAAATTAGTTGCAACAAGAAGTTGTGAGTTTGGTAATTATGGTAAAGTAGTTGTCATGAGAAGATTGAATAGTAAAAGTGGTTGACCAAGAAATAAATTAAATAATAAAGTGGTTGCAACAAGAAGTTAGTTAAGGGAAAATAACCTATGAATTGAATAATTATATAAAAGCTAGTTGCAACAACAAGTTTTGAGTAAAGATAAATTATTTAAATAATAAAGTAGTTAAAGTGGTTAAGTGGACAAAGTGGCTAAGTGGACAAAGTTGGTTAAGTGGACAAAGTGGCTAAGTGGAAAAAATGGTTAAGTGGAAAAAGTGGCTAAGCGGACAAAATTGGTTAAGTGGACAAAGTGGCTAAGTGGACAAAATGGTTAAGTGGACAAAGTGGCTAAGTGGACAAAGTTGGTTAAGTGGACAAAGTGGCTAAGTGGAAAAAGTGGTTAAGTGGATACTTCTAGAGGAAGCTACTTGGAGAGTATAAATAAGAGAGAAAGGGTCTCCCATTTGTATCCATTGAGCATATTGAATATTTACAAGTGACTGAGGTAACCAAAGGATGTCTAAGGAGAATTTCAGAGGGAAGGTGAAGTAAACAAGGCCGAAATTCAAGGGAGGATAAAGTCTTGTGATGATGCTTTCTAAGATATATTCTTTACAGGTCATATCACCATTTTCACAATAATTTTTTTTCTACAATGATTCAGATAGTGAAATATGGAGGCCGTTGAGAAAACATATCCAAGTAGTTGCAATAAAAATTTCAGGTTGTGATTCATTGTATTTTGGGAGTTGCATTTCGTGGAAAATAGGGTTTGTGGCTAGTCCTAAAACTAGTCTAAAACAAGTGTTTCGGGTAAAAACGTCATAACTTATTCATAACAGATCCAAATTTAGTAAGACCAAATTTATTAGTTAGAGTACAGTCTGTAGTATTATGTTTACCATTTTCAGATCCATACAACAAATATTCCGTGTGGGGCACGCTCTACAAGTTCGCTCTCTATAATAAGCCAAAATTCAACAAGGTATGCCATTTTTGCTATAACTCCTTTTTTGAGTGGTTCCAAGTAGTGAAACCTGGAGAAATTGCATAAGAGACAATGAAGAACATTGTGTACTATTTTCAGATCTTTATTCATTACAAGTGCATAGTTATGATTATTGCAAGTTAGGGTTGTTGACTAATCCAAAATTAGTCATGTGAGACTAAAGTAAAGTTTGATGAAAATGTTAGTCTATTGTTGTTAAAGTTAAGGAAGGTTTGCATGTATGTGATCATATACACCAAGTCTGTTACCGAGTTACAAATCATATTTGGATGATGAAATTGATGAGGGTTTTTGGTTGAGGTATGTTACAGATAAATGTTGTATAACAGTGAGGTTGTGGCACATGGTTTGATGTAATGGTTTATGATATTTGGTTGCTAGAGAAATTTTTGATGGTTATATCAGTATATGTATTTGGTATATGGTTGAGGTACATGTTGGGTACATGGTTGAGACAAGTAGTTGATGAGTTGGCACATACATGAGGTGTATAGTTGATGATGTTGGTACATCTTAATGAGTCATAGTTGATGAGTAGTTGATGCATGATTGGTACATACTTGGTACATGGTTGGAGGCACTTGATAGTAGTATTGTTGACACATGGTTTATGGATGATGTAGCATACTTGTCTTGGTATATTATTAGAAGCACATATTTATCTTGGTGATGATTACGAGTTGTTGTTATATGCTTGGTTGATGCACATCTTGGTGATATTGTGCATATGGTTGAGAGTTGTCTTGGTGATTTATCTTGGTGAGTAGATCTAATTTGGTTGATAAGATTGATGAGACATGTTGTTGTGATAGGTTGTTTGGACAGGTTGTTGTGACAAGTTATTTGTACAGGTTTGGTGCATGGTTGATGCACTTGTTTATGGTACATGTTGAGGTACAAGTTGATGCATGGTACATGTTGGCACACATTATTGGTACATGTTGTTTACAGGTTATTGGTACAGGTTGATTACATGTTTTATGGTACATGTTGTTATAGGTTGTTTGGTGCAGGTTGATTGGTACGGGTTTATGACAATATATCTCATAGTGATAGTGTGACGGTGGTTCCATCATTCTACTTATATTCCAGGGCGGTTGGACGGGGCAAGGATAGGTGGTTGTAGCCACCTTCCGGCTATAGCCGAAGAACATATGGGGTTGTATCCTCTTTCTGGTTGTAGCCAAAGAATCGGGGAGTTAGATCTTCCCTCAGGTTGTAGCCTGAGAAAGTAGGGGGTTGGAGCCTCCTTCCAGTTTTAGCTGGAGAATTGGAAGTTGGTGCTTCCTTGAATGTAATTCTTGACATATTATAAAAGCATTCCATGCTTTTCTCCCACATTGGGTTTCCATGTAAATATTGGTGTACTGTGCATCGTGTGGATGTGTTTGTTATTGTTTATTATGAACTGATGAATGCTAATTCTTATGATACATTAATATATTGATGATGAACAGATGAACATGGTTGAATAAGTAAAATAATATACTTTGTGGTTTAAAGGATCAATAATTGGTCTAATTTCTCATTATTGATTCACCCCCCCTCTCAGTAATCCAACAGAAAGGAAAGTCTTCCCACATGCATGTGGGAAGAGACCCAATTTATCATTGATAATATCTTGATCTGTGTGTGAGGGTGTGAGAAATTGTGCATTATTGTAGATGTTATAAGGAAATGGGATATGGCCAAACCACAACATGTATCATGAACTTCTTCATTACAAATATTTGTAGAGTTTATTAGAGGAATGGAGGTTAATTATTGGTGTTCTCCACATGTTCTCCATGCATGTTGTATGGAGGTTATTGATGTTGTATGGAGTTTATACATGGTGGGGATTATGGTGGAAATGAGTAGTGGAATGTTGTGGAGTGAATATAAATAAGATTTGGTGTTGTTGATTATGTCCTTGCATGTTGTTGCAACAATGAATAACCTGTTTGAAAAATGGAACTTGTTTTTGTTGTAATAGTTTATTATTTCCCTAAAAAAAAAAAAACACTATATAATATTGGACGTTCAAGATTATTACATCACATAGTTGTTTATGTCATTTGTAAGTTGTATTATTATGTTCTTGTGGTTTCCTCAAGATGTTTCATCACAACCCTTATGAGACTCACTAAATGTTTCTCTCATTTGATGGACTATTATAGGATGTACAACCAAACGGGTATTTGTCAGATCTATCTTCGTCGAGTGAGGGAAGTTCAACTAGAATTGAGGAAAGTGAGACATCTAGTAGGTCTAACGACAAAGATCAACTATAGGTGAGAAGATTAGAAGAAATTTCCATAGACGCATGGAAATTTTTCTTGCTAAAGGGGGGTCATGTTATTATGATGATGAGAGCATATACGACATCGAGGTTCCCTTGTGGTACAACCATCTAGTGAAACGATGGGTACCCAAGGATCTTCCTCAAATAAACATTGAATTTTGTGTCAATGAAAGGATATACTGCATTTATCCATCATCATTACATGGTTTGGGGCTATTTTCCACGGATGTCATAAAAGTTTGTTACGGTGGAATAACTAAATTGGAGTATGTGGGACCCTGTTACATATACAAAGATTGGATACGACCAGTCCATATACAAAAATTATGCGAAGATATGGCGTGGCTGCAAATTATACACAACTAAAAGAAAATGATCAAAATAAAGGATCATCTATGTATATTGACGAAAGGCCAAAAGTAGTGGGGAATATTGTAGGGTTTATAAATAATACACAACCCGCAACCACAAATAAGCAACCCAATTGCGTATTTGAGGGAAGTGAATGAAACCATGTATTCCCATGTGCAATAAAATGAATAGTTGTAGGGGAAGAGTTGTTGATTGATTACAATTTGAATTGATTATATACATACATTGCTATTATGAGGTCGACACTTATACTATTTTACCTAACCTGTAAGCAATGGCGCTTATATTTTATGATTATCATTTACTAATAGAGACAAGAAACATACACTGTCTTCAATATGATCCTCTAAACTACAAATAAAAACTCATATGACAAGAAATTTAATGATAATACTGATCCTTGCTTTTCTACCACATTAGGATCGTTCCTCAAAGTTGTAAATATTTTTATGTTATGTTTTTTACAAGTAAATCATCCACTAAAATTATGTTATGTAACTTTATTTTACATACATTTAATTTTCTTCAATTTTTTCTAATTCTTATATTAACATTGCTTTGTTGGCAACACCATTGTCCTAGGGTGATAGGGGAAAGGAAACATCCTTAGAGCAGTCCATAGATTATACAGAGGAAGAGCTTACTAATGAACAATTTTTTTCCTCCCCCAACTCAGTCCAAACAATAAAGAAAATTCTGATAAAATCAAACATCGAACTCACTTCTTTGATTGAGATTTAGCCATGGACACAAGAGATAAAGGAAAGAATTAAAACCTTGATGAAAAAAATTCAAATCTATGTGGTAAGCAAGATCTTTATTTATCCCATTTATTTATTTTGGATTTTAATTTTTATACTCTTACAAGTCCTTTATAAAAACTCTTTATTTTTACAGGATTTTGATCCCCAAGATCATGCTACAGAGGTCGGTGTTGGTACTAGAAGTGTTTTTACACCGACGTAGCATCATACTAGCACACCAGTCACTCAGACCGCTACACCGTCTAGGGTCGATGTCGGTACTACACCCAACCCTAATGAGCACATGCCAAAATGTGCACGGGATGATGTTGATGCAAAGCAAGGCTTTGCACATTTTGAAGCATACTTTCCTGGATCTTCCCATATCACTAGAACGTGAACACTAAAGGTTACCTTTTTGGTAAACGATGATCTCATCCCTATGAAAATAGAAAATCTTCCATGTAAGACGTGTTTTACTTATTATGTACAATCTAATTGAAATTTATGTATAATGTGCATTTATTTTAAACTAATGATAATATCATTTTGTAGGAAATGACACATTTTATAAATGCATGAAGGACCTGATATTGGATATCTTTGGGCCCACCATATGCACAAGGTGAAATTCACAAAGTTTCAACTTAAAATATGAGATCATTAACAAGTCGATTGGCATGTTCGGTGAGGGCTCCTTCAGTAAATCTGGAGTCTCCTCAAAAGCAAGTGCATATTTAAAATATTTGCGGGACCAATATAGGGTTCATATGAAAAAAAACCCTAAGTATTAGTGTCTCCCAATGACTCCTGAGAGGGAGTGGAAGACCCTACACGAAGATCCAAGGGAGAAGATGCTCCAAAAAGAAGGAAATACACCACATGGATCAGGAAGGTATACAACACTTCTAATAATGTAATTATGACGCTTTATTGTCATTGCGACATCTAATTACGTATTTGAAAATTTTCAATACAACCTCTCAGACACATCCAAAGCCACCATACCAAAATTGAAAAACATGGGAAACATAAACTTGGCCCGGGTGGTTACTCGAAACTGGTCATACGGATTGTACATATAAAAAAATCAATTGCATCCAAATAATATATTGTTAACAATTTTAATTTAATTGTAGAGAAGAAGTAAATTTAATGTTCTTATGCAAATTTGCAAGGCATGGAGTTCAAAGAATATCCAACACAGGAAGACCTCAAGGTTTCTTTCGAGCACATCTTTCAAGGCATGGTTGAACACAAAAAAATCTTGGGGGAAACACAACCTTCCAACACTCAAACATACAAACAAAAAAATAAAATCAAGGAACATTATTTATAATTAATTACTTGTACAATCTATTGATTATTATTTTCAGTCATAAACTCATGTGTTTGTTTGTTTTAAGCAGGAAACTAATGAATAAACAAGTTTCCCCACTAACAGAACACAACCTAGTGATGGTAGAGTGCCACCCAATGAAGGTAGTGTGTTGCTCAGTATTGGAGGTATTTAATGTGCTATAAAAAATGTAGTATGGATTACAATTAAAAATATTTAATTTCAATTGGTGTATTAATTATAACATTTCATGTTTCAACTCTAGAGCATCTAGAGGATGAGGCTAGACAAGAAGATGAACATATGGTTGCATATGAAACTACTCCACTTGAATCCACTACTCAAGCAGGTAAAGAACACTCTAATTCTCTTTTTATTAATGAAATACTTGTAATAATAATAATAATAATAAAATATCAATTTAACATTTTTTCTTATTGTAGTTGATGATCCACACCCCCCTTTGCAACAACCTCACCATCGTGAGTATAAGACCAGGTCATCAATAAGACATGTGGATGCCATAACAACTAAAGGGGAAGAAGGAACTGGAAGCCTACTTTCTAAATTCATTTCAAGAAGAAATAAACCAAAAAAGAAATGATTGTACTTAGAAGCATCATGTACCATATTGTGAAAACATATTTTTGATGATAAAATTTATTGAGATGAAGTATTTTGTGTCTATGATTAATGAATGAATGAATGCCATATGTTAATGAATTATTTCTATATTTTTMTTTATCCACAAAACCACATATGTTTCTTTATGAATTTGTTGTTTTGCTAGTGTCTATGCATCAATCTTAATGTGTTGTTTTCAACTATTTTCTAGTAGATAGATTGGATATTGGGGAATTGAGAGTGATGTGAGGGGGGGGGAGTGACCATAAGAKCTTCCACCTTCATGTGTTTGGCCATGTTCAGTAGAKAATAAATTAGGATTTGTATAGTCTTGGAGCAAACCTCCCTCGATCCAATAGAGAAACAACAAAGTCGATGTTGAATTCGTTGTTTCTCCGTCAAATTGTTATGACCCAAGGGGGGAATATATATGGATACATGTATATGATATGACCCCAAGGGGGGAATACATGGACCTAAATATACATGTAATGTGTAAACATATATGTAATAGGGTTGGCCTAGTAGTAAAGGGGCCCCAGGTTCAAGTGTGAACAACTATATATAAGAGATCATGTATTCATTATTGGGACATGCAAATTGTGATGTATAAAGGTATTTGGTTGTTTGGAGGGGGTTCCCATATTATTTAAGGAGTTATTGTGTAAATTATCTATCTTGGAGTTGTAATCCATTCTCACATTATGTACATGGTGTGTACTTCTATTATATTCTAATAATTTAAACATCTGGTTCATTAAATTTGGTATCAGAGCACCGATCCTAGGGTTTTTCTTCCTCAATAAAGTCATTTTGGAATTTTATCTATAACGTTTTCTCGGAGATACTTCATAACGAGAAACCTAGAGTATATTGAGAAGGCTTATCGTAGTATATGTGGTACTAATTTTAGCTTCCGGGTCGTCATAATTTCGGAGATACACCTTGTGGAAGATAGGGTATCTGACTAGTCCTATTAACTAGTCTCAAACAAGTGTTACCAATAAAATGAGAATATCTTCTTCAGCGAGGATCCAAATTGCATGAAACTAGTTTCATTGGAACTTGTACAATATGTAGTATTTATAGTACAATTTTCAAAATCTTATATCAAATATTTTTCATGTGGCACGCTGTACACGTTCGCTATCCTGGAAAGTCCAAAAATAAGCAAGGTGTGGGGAAGTTACCATAAATTCCACTTGGAACATCCAATTTTGATCAGACCTGTGGAATTAAAGAGAGAACATGTAAGAGGAATATATAACACAATTTCAGACTCAAAAGGGTCTAAATTTCATAGATACATCAGAAGGAAGGTCAACTAGTAGGACAGACTCCAAATCAAGATTTCAAAGGTATGTTCACTTAAAACTATCATAACTTTTGATTATAATGTCCGATTGAGATGATTCAAAAGCCATTGGAAAGAGAAAACATACAATATAATATTGGAACAAGGTTTACAAATATTTGAGATCTTTATCCTTAATATATTGAGGTTTGAAGTTGAGGTTTGGGTTAGAACTCAATTAAGAATCAATGACAATACCTAACTTTAGTGGAGATGAAGATAACGATGAAATCAATCTTGGGTAATGGTTGAAAATGATAAGGAAAAACACAAGACTCCTTATTTGGTAGGTATTTATTTGAACGGTGAAGCTAATAACTGGTGGTATAGCCTTGAAGAAGGTACTAGATGAAGCACCACATGGGAAGTATTTGAGGATTTTTTCTCAAACAAATGAATCAAGGACTCAAAAGTGGAGGAAATGTATACAATTCAAGATGAGTTAAAAGAAGAAATGGAAGAAATAAAGAAGAAAAATGACGAGCTTTCCAAGATGAAATCCCTTAATGAATCACTCATTGAGGAGGTTAAGAACTTAAATCATGAAAATAATAGTAAATCAAAGTGGGAAAAGGATGAGTTAAGAGAAGATTTGAAAAAGAAAGATGAAGAGATATGTAAATTGCGAAACCATAATAAAAAACGAAGCTTGAACAACAATACATGGAATCAACAGAAAGAAAATTATCAACAACTAGACACCAAGGATTAAGATCGAAAATAATTAATTTTGGATGGATAGATCATCAACAATGGAATGACGAAAGTAGGAACATAAGAAAATCATATTACTTGGTCTCATCACATGTGAAGCATTTAATTGCAAAGCTTTGAGGACAAAGATTTTTGAAGGAGGGTACTATGTTATGACACAAGGGGGGCATATATATGGCTAAATGTATATGACATGACCCCAAGGGGGGGGGAATGTATGGGCCTAAATGTACATGTAATGTGTGTGTGTATATACATATATATATAGAAAATAGGGTTGGCCTAGTAGTAAAGGGGCCTCATGTGCAAGTGTGAGCAACTATATATAAGAAATCATGTATTCATTATTGAGACATGTGAATTGTGATGTATAAATGTATTTGGTTAATTGGAGGGGGTTCCCCTATTCCTTAACGATTTATTATGTAACTTATCTATCTTGGAGTTGTGCTTCACGCTCACATTCTGTACATGGTGTGTACTTCTGTTATATTTTGATAATTTAAGCATTTGGTTTATTACACAAATCAAGGGAGGTTTGCTCCAAGATTAGAATACTCCAATAAATTATTATTGAAACCAAGAGGAGCTCATTCAGATATTCATGCACTCAAGTCTTTTTAATTATTATTTAGTCATAAAAATGTTAGTTAATTTATTTTATTATTTTGTTGATTCTTTAAGTGTTGGTTAAATTATTAGAACAACTATTGGAGGAGATCTATTGGAGCAACGCTAAACATATATCATACGAGGACAACCATTGAATACCCATGCAATTGAGTTGTTATTTCATTTCTAATTTCAATTGATTTGTATGATTGGCATGATGATTTATATTGTGATTTTGGTTGTTCCCACTCACGTATGATTGACATGATGATTTATATTGTGTTGTTGTTACCTTGATTTTGAAAGTGGTTACTTTCTATGTAATTTCTAAGGCCTTAGGAAAGTGTGGGCATCTCTTCTCCTACATGTGGACATCTCTTCTCCAACCTCCATTGCAACTTCATGAAATGTTTCTTAAAAATTTCAGGAATTCAATCTTGTTTCTTTAACTTAACTAGTGCAATAGTTCTCTAGTCCATTTGGTTAGATAAAAATGTGGTGGTTTACGTTCCTTGTTTTCTCCATTGACTCTAATTTGTTGTAGGCTATTTGACTTGTATATGCAACACTTCCCTTTATTTTTCCCATTGTCTTGTTTGTTCCTTTATATATAGATTATGAATCCACATTTTTCTCATGCAATAATACTTCTCCTTATCTCTTCCTTTTATCTTTATTTTTGATTCTATAATGATCTTGGAAATTGAAGGTAGATCTATCTTCTAGAAGTCAATGACAAGTTCCAGTTGGACCTCATATCCCTCTTCAAATTATTCCACCATAAGAACTAGTTGTGGTATACTGAATGAGTCCACTCTTCCAGTCCCTTATCTTGAATACTCCACTGTAGAATATTTTTGTTTGATCTAAACACCAAACTCAAATCTAGAACTAGTTTCACGCATTGTAACTACTGGGATATACACTACACTTGACATGGGTTGTGACAATGAGTCGGTAGTCATCATAGGAGGGGTAGTAATGGAAATTGATAGAGGGACTTCCTTATGAATTCCAGATGGAGTGGTAAGAAATCCTCTACTAATATAAGTTTTATATGAAGGTGAAAAAACTCATTGATTATATCCTCTTCCTCCTCGCCTAAGATGGTTACCCATCCAAATTGATATCCCAAATTTTGTACCATTTCCTTTTCCCTTTCCACTAACATCAATTCATTGTGGATGTTCATCTATCATATTGACTATGGAGTCCTAGATTTTCTTTTTATCTATAATGGCAGTGACATATTATCTTGAATGTCTTCAATTCTTAACCCTTCGTAGCTTGTGTCCCCAATAGTTGAACACAATAATTGATCACCTAATGGTTCTACCCAATGTGAGAATGCAATGAGTATAAAAAAACTCCAAAAATTGAAGTCCTAGTTCATATACTGTGCATCAAATACATTATGTAGTACCTCATTAGTGACATACCTCATCTAGTTCACCTTTATGCCATTTGCATAGTTTTCAACCACATGGGTGGCCTCTTTTGTACACTAAACCTTTCCTTAGGTCAATAATACCATTGTAGACAATAATTTTACTAACATGCTAACCATAAAATGGTTAATGGAGGTTACATAATAGCCTTGGTTCTTGGATTTCATGTCATATGTCAGGTATAGGTCCATTTTTTTCTTTTTGTGGTAGCTCCATCTTTCTACATGGTATCTCCCTCTTTCTACACTATAATGTAAACCATGAACATGTTATTAATTTCACTACAAGCACACCTCCAAAAGGTCATATGTCCCTTTCATTCAATCCATCATTGTCTTATCACTATTTATTTTTCACCCATTCACTCTCAATGATGGAGAGAGTGAATGGGAGACAAATAAATAGTCACAAGACAATGATGGATTCAACGAAATGGAAATATGACCATTTGGAGGTGTGGAGGTAGTGAAAGAATGGTAAAACTATTGGTCAAATCATGGTAAAAAGTTCTGGATCCAACTCCAAATCACATATTTTGAAGAGGTAACAATTTTTAAATTTAATTATGGTTTAGATCAAGGCTCCTCTAAACAACATGTGCAACAATAGTTTCTACTTGCCAATCATATTTTTAGAATACAACTCTGCTTAGAAACACCACATTGGACATGGAAATCCCTATGTATGTAGAGAAAACCCCCATGAGTAAACAAAACTTGTTTGGACTTGAAAACTATCATGGACACAAATTATCTTCCTCATTTGACCAAAACAATCTCCCTAGATAAAAACCACATAATGAATCTTGCTTCAAATATTTCTTAGCTAAAGGTTGAATTCTCTAGCTATGAAAGCAATCACTAGAGATGAATAAATATATCATCTTTAGCTAGTCTATACTATCCTTATAATAAAAATGGAAATAAAATATATGTTTATGAAATAATTTCATGTTGTTTAGGTTCTTTGCACTACATTTTCCCTAGTTGAGAGAGACAATGCAATTAACTAGTGTTCAAATGCCTTACATGATTGGGTCTTAAGTGAGAAATATGACAACAATGAAAATGAAATTTGTAATAGCCCTTGTGTCATGAGCATGTGTTTGGGAAGAGATATATGCAATAATGCACATATCTCTATACTTGTTTGAGTACGCACCAATAATAATTAGATAACATATTTAAGTAGGAAACACTCTGGTTCCTCTATCGAGGTTGTGTACAATACATGGTGCTTGCATAGGTATCCCAATATAGAGTATGTATTAAGATAATAAATTTGTTATTATGGATAAATACCTACTTAACATGAATTATGTTATAGAATAACATAATATCTAAAATATATTATTAGTGCCATCAATTTTGAACTCAAGGTGACTTCAACTAAGTTGATGTTAATCCAATATGCAACCACCAAAGTGGAAAGATCTCTCACATATCTTGAATTCAATAGGAACTTAAAACTCTCCATCATTTCGATTGTTGGTTTTTCCTATAAACATTATGATTGATTGAGTTAAAGGACCTAAAGGAATTGATGTTCCTAATAGAGAATATTGAAAAATTTGCATGAAATTAGAATATAGATATACCTTATTCTTACAAGATTCTCCCTTGGGAAGTGGATGATCATACACTACAAATTTATTTATCCATCTATAAATTCCACATATTTTAATCCCCAACATCACACCGATATTCATCATTCCCTTCAAGTAGGTTGCCCTAACATCCATGCCATGGACCAATTTCTTATGCAAATTGGAGAAATACTTATCAATGTGCCCTAAAACAATCAAGACTACATTGTATTCTAGGCCAAATAGAGGGTAGAAATTATTGACCCCATCCATTCTTATAATATATGATTATCACAAAACAAATCATCCTTTATATTGGTATAACTTACAATATCCATTCTCATTTTTAAAATAGGATTATTTTAGATATAAATCCAAATAGAAATGAGTTTCAATTACCAAAATGAAACTCAAACTATAGGCCAAAACAAATTTTCAGATCACTCTTTTATGATACATGAGTATGAAAAAATCATGTTAATTTCTATAGAAAATGCATCCACAAAACAACCCACTCTATTTTTTAGAATGGTTTTCTTCCATTTTTCAAACAATTCTCGAAGGCAAGCCAGGGTTTTGAGCTGTTTGTGTATATTCTCACATACATAACTTTGTTGATGGAGAAGTGGAATGGGATAATTTATAGAGTCAAACCATTTTTAAACCTCACACTAAAGATTGAAGTAGTAGAACCTTGTATTGAATTTGCAGTAGGTGAAAAGTCCAATTTGTTTGTTGGCTCTAATTTTGATTGTGTTATTTTTTACTACATTCCAGCTTGAATCAAGCAATCAACTTGTTATTTTTTTAGAAAAAAATCTTAATTTGTTATTTTGTTTGAATTCTATCAATGGCTCCCAACCTCTAAAATGATGTGGATATGGTAACAGAGTCATTGGGTTCCATGACACATTAATCTATTAGACATAATTCTATTTGTTAATGACTTCTAATTTATGCTTGACATCCCTTCTAATGTCATTTTCTTCCCATTTTATCCATCTACAATTTTAAAGTTGTTGATTGGATTGGTGCTTCCCGAGACTTGACACCATGACCTCCAAGAGATAGCATGTTGCCTTGCTTTGAATATTGAAAGGCATGATATTTGCAAGTGTTTTCAATTTCAAGGTGTGGTGGATGACCAATTGGGTGGGTATTGATAGTTTCAACAAGGAATTTTAGATGCATTGATACTTCTATTACTGCCCACTTAAATAGACTCAATACTTACCATAGATCGACGAACTTACATGTTTGTGCATAGGGGACAAATATATATTGGGAATGACCTCATTTCCTCTATCTACAATCTCCATCACTACCTACTTGATTGAAGTCAACAATGTAGTATGGATCACATGCACATGATGGCATCAAGAAAATGGGTGGGTGACAACAAAAGATTATGTCATGATTGATCAAACAAGCTAAGTGGATATGAGGATACCAAGCATTTTGTAATGTAATCAATTTTGAATTTAACAAAGAATTTGGTAATGTAATCCTTTTTAGTGTCCCAAATTATGAGATTAACTTACTTGTGAAATTAGTATTGCTCATATTCTTAGAGTCACATAACTTAACTTTGGTCTCATGGGAGGAAGTAATGGCTAGCTGGACAAGCTAGGAGGATGAAAAATTGAAGCATTGTGAAATTTGATACCCATCGAAATAATATTGTTGTTATTTACCACTTCCATGTCATGATATAAAGAACAATGATTGTAAATATATTAACATATTTTTCATAATTGAGAAAGATATATAGGGTACAAGCTATATCCATTTTTGTAAACATACATGTTTATCACAAATGCTATGATATTGTTGTAAACATGTAAAGTGAAGAAATATATCATTTAGAGTCATCCCATGACTAGTTTGATTAGTGTAAATATTGGTGCATGCATTTCTGTATTAACTATGTGAGAGTTTTCGAAATGTCACCTTGTCTTTTGTATTACATTGCATAGATTGGCATGGGTAAGAGGAGTTCAAAGTAAATTAATGGAATTTGTTGAGTGGGATGGCATTGGTATATAAGGATCGATCTTGGATCTAGGATTTTTAGCTATTTGGAAAATGAATATATAATTTTAACACCGATATCTCAAGAGTAAGGTTGTGCTACTAATGTTTTTTTAATACGTGTACATGAGGTATTTGTGCAATAAAACAAAAGCATTGAGATTTATTTTTGCAATCATGATGCATATTGAGTGGCAAGGAGTGCTTACAAATAACAATAAAGGTAAGTTTACAAACAATTTGGACTTGAGATGCCTATGTAATAAGTTGTGACTAGACATTTAAAATAAAAATCATAGCTAAGGTAGGGTTCTTGAGACTTTGGATTTTAACTGTTATAAATAATCTATCACCGAATATGAAAATTTATAATTTATTACGGAAATATTATAGAGGCTTGGTGATTGTATTAGTTTTGTAATGATTTATGACAGTAAAAATTTTCAAAATTTCTTGTAACTAGTACCTAAAGTAAGGGAACTTATTCATGACTTCTATGCAAGATGATATGCTTCATGCATGGAGAAAATTCACAATCTCAAGGAAATATATGAGTTCATGATCATGTAAGATGACCTTGATTGTCTTATAACATTTAATTATCTTTGTCAAATACAAGCAGATTGACGTTCAATTATTATTCAATCATTTGACCTACTATTGTATTTGACAAATGCATGTTTGAAGGGCGGTCAATCCACGATCCACAATGCATTTCCAACCAGGTTTTTGCTGCCTATGTTTTTTTATTCTTTCCTTGTTTTTTTTTGATGTGTCTAGGATCCTACGAAAAGCAACCAAGGGAAGAGTAGAAAACATTTGAATCACATGGAACAACCTGAACATGATCTATTGAGCAATTGACACTATTTCAACTTTTATGATGGAGGACCATGTATACTATGTTGAGATCACTATTGGTGCATAATTTATTATCATTATTGATGTGTTTTCTTGTAATGTTGAGATCATTCCTAACAGTGACACAATCCACTCCAATTATGTTAGCGAATAATAATTATATGTTGTTTCTCTAAATGTGTTGAAAGACAATGCTTCAAAATATGCTAAGACAAATAACTTATGCACAAGTAGTATCTCTTATTCCCTTTGTTCAATGGGCTACCAAGACATAGTACAAATGACATAGGGCTTAACTATACAATTGGAAGAAATTAAAACTTTTCTAGGATCTCCTGTAATGCAATCTTATTATTTTTTTTTTTAATATACACAGTGTTGTTGGAGATCCGACAAATAGACCGATAGTACTAATCGTTGGAGGTATGGAACCCCCATCAAAGGAACTGTAAAATTGTCAAATATTCACTGAAAGAGGATGTCATATATTCGATGGAATGATCGACAGTACTAGCCATTAGAGGTATGGCACCCCTGTCAGAGGTACGTTTTACCATTAGATATTCACCGAAAGGGGACATCAAATATCCGATGTTGGGACCGATAATACTGACCGTCGGAGGTATGGCACCCCCGTCGGAGGTACTGTTGTATCATCGACCATTTGACAAGCATGGTAGTCATATATGAGACCATGTGTCTGAAATTAATAACCATATGGACCTAGGATATTCAATGTATATTTACGTTGGAATTCTGAAACATTGTTGTCGGAAAAAATGTCTAATTTCGACGAGTTTTTGTCTCTTAGGGTTGTCATTATAGCCGACGATAGGTTGTCAAATATTCGACGTTAGTAAGTTCGTTAGATAGCCAGTGTGAATGAACCAATGAAACTAATAAACTGGTTTCATCGGAGGTCCGATGAAATTACGTTGACAAACCAACATAGCATTGTTGGATTTCAGTGCACAAGAAGTAGTGCCTCTATTATGAGGAATGATGTTTGGGACATAGTGACAAGACCAGAGGGGAAGTCAATTGTGATTTTGAGATGGATCTACAAGATCAAGCATGATGCATATAGTAGCATAGAAAATTTCAAGGCGAGGTTTGTGGCGAGAGGGTTCTCCCAGAAAGAGGGAGTGGACTACGAGGATACATTTTCTCCAGTCGCCAGGTATGCTTCTATTCAAGATGTTATTTATATTTCTTTAAATATGAGGTGGAGCATACATCAGATGGATGTGAAAACAACGTTCCTCAATGGGATCATTGAGCACTACTGCATTTGGGTCAAATTCCGACGGCGCGTTTGACGCAATTTCCACTTTCTATTGTCGGAAGACCGACAAACCTCAAACCCCCTCAAACGTCGTTTCACATGACATCGTTTTTCTGACGACCTAGTTTTCGTCTATATTGCGACGTTTCAAACGTGGCAAGAGAGACGTTGCAAACGTGGCAAGACCGATGTTTCAAATGTGGCAAGAGAGACGTTGCAAATGTGGCAAGACCGACGTTTCAAACGTGGCAAGAGAGACGTTGCAAACGTGGCAAGACCGACGTTTCAAACGTGGCAAGAGAGACGTTGCAAACGTGGCAAGAGAGACGTTGCAAACGTGGCAAGACCAACATTTCAAACGTGGCAAGTGAGACGTTGCAAATGTGGCAAGTGAGACGTTTCAAACGTGGCAAGTGAGACGTTTCAGACGTGGCAAGAGAGACGTTTCAAAGGTGGCAAGACCGACATTTCAAACGTGGCAAGTGAGACATTTCAGACGTGGCAAGAGAGACGTTTCAAAGGTGGCAAAAGAGACGTTTCAAAGGTGGAAAGAGAGACGTTCTGAAGGTGGCAAGACCGACGGAACGAGGTATTAGATCCGACGTGGTTGCTATGGGAGCGACACTCTTGGACGTCGCAAGAATGACGTCCATCAAGTGGCAACAACAACGGCCAGGAATTACTAGCTCCGACGTGGTTGCTATGGGAGCAACAATCTTGGAGGTGGAAAGAGAGACGTCTTGGAAGTGGCAATAGCGACGAGAAGAGAGTGAAACACGTCACAATTGCCACCTTTGTGTAGGTATTTAAAAAAAAAATACAATATCAATATCAAGACCTAATAGTCATTCCAAGCCCAAAGGAGGAGTAAGTCATATAGGTGTCAGCTAATGACAACATACATGGAAATTTCTTCCTGCTTCATTAACAT
>ML815509.1:101821-114721 GCA_009831015.1 Picea engelmannii
CAGAGTATGGGCTTTACCAAGAGTGAGGCGGATCCTAACTTGTATTTCATACTTGTTGGAGAGGATCCTCTCATCTTGGTCTTGTACGTTGATGATTTATTTCTCACATGTACATATGAGCTTATTGCAGTGTTCAAAGCAGATTTAGATAGTGAGTTTGAGATGAAGGCCATTGGCTTAATGCATTATTTCTTGGGGTTAGAGGTATGCAATCTATCAGAAGAGATATTCCTTGGGCAAGGGAAGTATGCAGTAGAGATATTGAAGAGATTCAGGATAGAGGACTGTAAAGTGATGGTTGCACCTATGGTTACCAATTTGAAGAAGATTGACACTTCAGATTCAGAATTGGTGGATCCCAGGATATACATGTAGCTAATAGGGTCATTGATGTATCTGGTCAACACCAAGCCATATATATATTTTTTTATGTGAACACCTTGAGTCAGTTAGGTGCATTGGATCATAGTGAATCATGTGTTCAGGTACTTGAGAGGTATAATGGAGTATGGATTGAGATATATTGGAGGATATGGAGTGGAGTTGTAGGGATATACAGACTCGGATTGTGAAAGTAGTGCAATAGACAGAAAGAGAACCTTGGGGTGTTGCTTCATCTTGGGATTAGAATTGATTACTTGGTTTAGCAGGAAGAAGAATTTTGTAGCACTCAGCTTAGCAGAGGCAGAGTATATGGCAGGGAATATGGCTAGCTATGAATCCATTTGGCTTTGAAAATTGCTTACAGGTTCATTTGATCAGTAGTTGGAGCTTACGGTGATATAATGCGATAATTAGAGTTGTATCAAACTCTCTAAGAATTCAGTATTCCATGATAGGTCCAAGAATATTCAGATAATATATCACTTCATCTAGGATAGGATCCAAAAGGGAGTAGTGAAGATTCAATATATTTCCACATATGAGAAGGTTGCAGATATTCTGACTAAGCCCTTGGAGAAAGGGAAGTTGCGATCTTCATAGACAGACTTGGAGTGGTGCATAATACCTTCCTCTATAAGAGGGAGTGTTCATGTTAGTGGTAGCATCAGACAAGTATTTTCGCACAGGTCTATGTGTCTAGACGTGTCGAAATCATCCAAGGTCTTCTACTCTTGGATTTACTTTAATGAAATAAATTATTAAAGTAAATTGCTTTTATTAATTACTTATGTAATTAGTTAATTGAGTTATTCGAGGAAAGTGATAAAAGTATTTAACATGCAATTTTCTCATGGAATCTAAATCTCAAGTGAGATTAGAAATAAATTGTAACTCACAATTATAAAAGCAAGGCTAGGGTGAAGGAGGAAGACACTTAACACTTTATATTTGAGATTCTTGAGAGTAGAGGATTTAATTTCGAGAGGATTGGATCACAAAGGACTGTGATTCAAGATCTAGGATAGGTGAAGAAAGAATTTCATATAAGATATTAGGTCAAGGAGAAGAGAGAACAAAGGTGGCGCAGGTGGGTTTCAGTCAGAGGAAGCCATAGGAAAGTGTCACGTCGTATGGAGCTTTCCATATAGTATTTTTGTACGTGTACACATGTATTAGTGGAGAAAGTCACGTACATACACGGTTTTGATGAAGCAAAGTCACATACACCTTGAAAAGCATGCAGTTTTGGTTCATACAATAGGTCAATATTTTCCAGGTATGTATGTAGTTGTATTTCTCTTAGGGAGCCATTATCCTTGTTACGAGAGCCCTAATTTTAGAAAAATAAAATCATTCTCAACACTGGTTTTCACTTCAGGGTTTTTCTAGGGGTTTATACCCAAAAATATTGATGTTTATGTGTGCTTGATTTTTCTTTCCTTGTTTATGATTCCACTACATGTCTAGTTGATTACTCAACTATGTTTTAATTCAATAAGTGACTTATTTGGAATTAACATTCAGACGTTGAGTAGGAGATATTTCAACAAAAAGTCACTAAACAATGTAAGATAAAGTTTTCTATAAGTGAATATTTTATTGATGAAGTGGAGTTACATGTAGTACCCCTTGGCACGTGTGGAGTAGTGTTTGAAATTCCCTACATGTATATGGGGATGTGATCTTCATGTGGAGAGAAAAATTGTACGCCCTGATCAAGGATGAGAAGTCTTACATCATCAATGCGCACAAAGGTAAATTGAATATCTCTTTAGTAAGTTCCAACAAAGCCAAAAATTTGATCAGTTATGGTAAGAAATTATGTATTTCTTTTCTCAAGAGAGAATAAAATGAGAGAAGAATCGATAATAGTAAAGGCATCCATGGTAGGATGTACCAAAGAGAAGAAAAATCAGTAGGATTCTTTTTTGTAGGTATATAAAGGAATGTTCCAAGAGCCTAAAGGGATATTTACCACCTAAGAGGGAAGCAGAGCATGAGATACAATTTTTTCCTAACTCCCCATTACCAAATAATGGGTTGTATAAATAGTTTGTTTTTGAAGCAAATGAAGTGAAGAAATAGTTGCATCAACTACTAGAGAAAGGATTAATTTGACCAAGAACCTGACCTTGTGGGTCACCTATCATCTTAGTATGCAAGAAGGTTGGGACTTAGTGAATGTGTATCAACTACACAACTTTGAAAAAAATCACACTTAAGTAACAATACCCTCTACCTAGGATTGATGATTTGTTAAACTAGTTGTAGCATGCCAAGTACTTCACCAAGTTGGATCTCAAATTAGGATACCACTAGGTGCATATTAAATAATAAGACACTTAGAATACCACGTTCAAGACAAGGAAAGGTATGTATGCATGATCGGTCATGCCTTTGGGTTTATGTAATACACCAACTACATTTATGCAATTGATGAATGTTGTATTGCATCCCCATTCATATTAATTTGTAATGGTGTATTTGGATGAAATATTGGTTTATATATCTACATATAAGGAGAACATCTCACATCTGATGCAGGTGTTGGAGACTCTAAAAAAACATCACCTGTTAGAAAAAATAAAAAAAATGGGAGTTTTCTTAGCAGTCATTGGTGTATTTAGGGTACATGTTTGGTGGAGGGGAACTCAAAATAGATCTTGTGAAGATGGAGGCCATCATAAAGTGGCCAATTCCTACTAATTTCACTAAATTTATGATATTTGTTGGGCCAGTGCACTACCTATGGAAGTTCATATCATCCTTTTTAGTGATAGCTATGCCACTCCATGCCACAACAACTAGTGGTAGAATTTCGAATGGGGAAATAATCAATAGAAATATTTCGATGAGATGAAATGGAAGATTACTTAAGAATTAATACTTGTGTTTCCTAACTTGTAGAATCTTTTTGAAGTGGAGACAGATGCAAGTGGATATTCTATGGGAGCGATCTTTATGCAAGGAAGTAAGTCGATATTCTATCATTTTGAGATGTTTCATGGGGGATGAGCTGTCCTAAATATGATAAAGAACTTTATTCCCTATTTTAATCTATCAAGAAGTGGAAACACTATTTTATGGGAAATGAAACCATTATCCACACTGAACACTAGCCATTGGAGTATTTGCAAGCCCGGAGTAAGATTCAACAAGCCATATATTACAAATGGATGGGTTTTTTGTGGCAGTTTCATCTAGTCATGAAATATAATAAGGGGATCACTAATAATTTGGTATACATGCTTTCAAGGCCATCCACATCCAAGATTACATATGTGGGAACTATTATGCACATGGATCCTTTTGCCCATGATGCATACAAATATGCATACACAAAATATGTGGAATAAATTCATGTAGAAGAAGGTGATGGTAAGGCTGACTACCATCTATGGAATGGTTTACTATACCAGTTAGACAAGCTATGTATTCCTAAAGGTGAAAGATTGTATCTTATCATAGAGGCTCACACCTCCAAGTTTGATGGATATTTTGGTGTCGGGAATACAATTTCCAACTTACAAAGGTATGTGTATTGGCCTAGAATGCAAGAAGACGTAGCTTGGTATATTAGAGGATGCATGCTTTGTTGTACTAGCAATCCCAATAATAGAAATAAAGGTTTAACCCATCCCTTACATGTACCCACTCAACCTTTGGAAATCATTTCCATGGATTTTGTGTCTGGTTTTCCAACAACTAGGAAGGGACATGACATCTAATTATGGTAGTTGATAGGTTCAACAAGATGTGCATTATTATGCCTTGTAAACAGACCATCAAAGGACAATAAGCAACAAATATGTTCTTTGAACAAGTCTGGGTGAACTTTGGGATACCATAGAGCATCATATCAGATAGGGATATCATATTTCTCAGTTCCTTTTGGACTACACTTTGGGAGAATACGGACACCAAGGTGAAGACATCTACAACCATCCACAAAAATATGGGTAGAAATAAATAGTCAATGGGACTTTGGTGCATATTTTGAGGGCTTACAATCATAAGCATATCAAGACCTGGGATGAAAATTGATCTACATTCAACACTCTTATAACAGAGCAGTCCATACTTCTACTCGTAAGTTCCCTTTCAAAACTTGATTTGTGTATTTTACACCTTCACCCTTGTATGTTGTCTATGGAAAACACAGAGGAGCAAGAGAAGACATCACATTAGAATATTTTAAAGTGGAGAATATTTTTGAAAAAATTAGGGAAATCCATTTTCAAGTACAGGAGACGCTGAAGAAGTCACAAGATAGGTACACGGCCTGACATGATCAACATAGAGTCAAGAAAACATTCAAGGTGGGAGATAGAGTTTGGTTGCAACTAAACAAAGAAAGACTATATGTTTCTTGTAAGAATATCAAGGCTTTGTGGTATGTCCCTTTTTAGGTATTGGAGAAGGTGGGTGATAATTCCTAGAGATTTATTCTACCCCCATACATGCACATTTACTCAGTTGTGAATGTGGAAATTATGAAAATCTATGAGCCTTCCATGTTGGATCAGGAAACTGAGGAGCATGTCCTACCTACCATATATGATTAAGAACCAAAATATTAGGTAGAGTTGGTAGAAGATACAATTTGCAGAATAAGTCCAGAACTACAAGATGGGGGCAACATGAGCTTTGGCAAAATGGGTTGAAAGGAAAACTTCCATGCAAGGAAAAATGGTACTCCAGGGAGAAGGTAGAGGAAATGTTTCCTCACCTCATTCAATAAAATATTTTGGGGAACAAAATCCTCCCTAAATGGGGAGGTATGATATGGAATGGATCATTACATAATTTTTCATCCATCTTGGTACTTTCTAGGTGGAAAAATTGGAGGCTTGTAGGGCCCATTTTATTGGTAGGTCCCAATTTGGAGGTTCGGTGTCTAGAATTTGTGAGCATAAATCACAACCCCTTGATGCTATTATACAAATTAATACCTATCCAATGGCATGAAAATCACCTCAATCGAAGCTCGTATGCATAATTTATTCCTCCTTCAAGTTGGCCTACCTTATTCACCACCATGGCACCAAGTGGATGCCATGTTATACTTGATTACTCACACATGTGAGGCCAACAACATGTGGAATTTAAATAATGTTCTAGAAGGTCCAAAAACCTAACACTAATTGAGGGTTGACAATGAAAAAACCATAACCCTAGACAACTATCAAGATATGTTAAATATCGGGACACAAGGCAGAGAAAGAGGGTTCCATTCTTTAGTATTGTACTTTTCTATAGTTCAGTAGAGACTATAGGAGTGGTATTTGAGAGCATAAAAAAGGAGGAATACGATTTTGTAGTATCCATACAGGCCATAGTGTCAAAGGTAACTCCATAATGAGTGCCCCTTTTCTTGTATTTGCAATTTCATAATTGAAGAAAAGAGAGCAGAGCACAAGTCTTGCCTTCTAGTTGGGTTTTCTCCCATGTCAAGTTTCCTAGGATACATCTTGTGTTCATTTTTGTGGATGATGTGTTTATTTTCTTGTTATTTTATTTTTGAATTTCAATTATTTTGATAAATTTGAGCAATAATACATTGATACTAAATCTATGATCTAAGGAAATAAACCTGCACAATAAAGTTTTTTAGTATACAATATATGTTGTGACGATTGTTCCAATTGAATATCTATGGTAGTTTACAAATCAAATAAGATGAATGAGATTCATCTTAGGTAATCCATTTCCCAAGATAGACTCTCTCAATAGACTTTTGTTAGAGGCCTTCATCTAATAGTGCACTATGTGATGAGGACACTATGGAATATGAGAGTGAAGAGGCCTCTCCAAATGAATCTTTCAAATCTAGTTTGGACACCTTGACATGGCTCAGAGCTAATTACACCCTATTTTTATTGAATATTGTTGGGAGTTTCATTTTATTTGTGTTATTTATATGTACTATTTCATTTTAGTCTTCTACTAATTAGACAATAATTGTTGCAAAGTTTCATTTTTTTTATTTTTTTTTGTAAATAAGAAGTATATGTATATTAAGAGCCTGCTAAAGCTGATGAAAAGTACCAAAATACAGCAATATACCGGCTGCATTTACCGGACTGCCCCAACAGAGGGGAAAACAGTCCAGCCAGCCCATCCAGTTCAAATGTCTAAAAAAGTTATAAGTCCAGTAAAAACAATGTTCAAACTGATTGCCATCTAAAACTACGAGCCTGATAAAAATTGACAAACAACACTAATGATCTAAACACCTGGAAGATAGCCAATCCACGTGGCTCGGAGGTCCTCTATCCAAGGTTCTTCTTCAATATGCATCGGCTGATCTTCCCATTGCTTTTCCTTTCCCTCGTCATGTGCGGTGTCCTCATCTTGGCTTCCTCGCTCATCATTCTCCCGCCTCACTTCTGCTGGTCGCTGCACTCTATCCATACCTTCACCTCTAACAGAAGCAGGTGCCTCCACTGGAGCAGAATTGACCGGGTCTGAGGAGAGCCCCGTGTGCATAGAAGGGAGGATTTGAAGAAAGCTCACCACGTTTTCTTCTGTGGCTTGTAGGCGAAATTGAAGGTCCTCCACCTCCCGTCTGAGCTCAAAAACCAAGTCGTGCAGTATGACCAGTCGGTCCTTGAAGTGCGCGCTGTCAAAGAGGTCCGTGGGATGGAGGCGCACTCGTTTAGGCTCTCCGTATGCAGGTGGTTCGCCGCTCAGGTTGCTCGATGGCCCTGGGATTGGCGTTGGGGCTGAGAACTTCATCCGGGGGTCTTGAGGGCTCCTCATAAGTGAGGCCAACGTCCGAGGGATAATTGCCATGGAATTGAAATGCATACTCTGCGAAGGTGGCAAGGAGGCGATGGTGAACTGAGTCTGAAGACGGGAGGAAGAACAGATGGAAGACGAATCAGAAGGCGAGACCGAGGGTCGACGGGGCTTCCAGGGAGAGCCCCTCTTCGGTCTCCCCCTTGGTTGCGTCCTCATGTGCTCAGGGGGACTGGCCGGGGCGACAACAATCCAAAGGTGCAAGAGAGTGGCCGGAACGACAACAGTCCAGAGGGGACGAGCCGAGTCTAGCCTTTTCTGCGAAGGGAGGAGCCCTGCCAACAACATACAGGGATCGATAACCAAAACGACGAGCCAAGCCATTTGAAAATAGTGCAAAGGTGGAATGGGTTGTGTTAATGCTCCCTTTCCATGATGTAAATGTCATTTAAACATCAGGGAGGGCGGCAGCCTGCGGCACGAGCCCATCACATGGCTCCGTGTCACATCGGCCTGTGCCTGCCCCCGTCCTTTTCCACGAGGATCCCACTAACACCCCATCCGGGGAGACGTCTACCAAGCCAGCTTTGCGAATACACTGCTGGAGGATAGGGTGATCCGGATTTTGGGATGAATAACATTGGAGGTCTGGTCCTCTCCAGTTGGTGCCCAAATTAGCCAATTCATCCGCAAATTGATTCGCCTTCCTTCTAATGTGTGTGGGAATGATAACCTGATGAGGATGCAACAGACTTGCAATGATCTGTAATCCATGTGAAAGTCTCCAGCTAGGCGAGATGCTATCTAGGTTGGCCCCATGTAGGATTCTGCGCAGCAAGCCAATGATGACTTGAGAGTCCCCTTCGACGATGATCTTTGTATAATTATTTTGAGTGGCCAGTTGTAGTCCCTTGATAAGACCCCAGAGTTCTGCTGCATTATTCGTGGAATGCCCAAGGGGGCCTGCTCCTATGGCGAGAATGTGTCCATGATGATTCCGGAAGACCACTCCATAGCCTACAGCTCTGGGATTGCCTTTAGACGCTCCGTCAAAATTGAGTTTGATGAAATCCTTTGGGGGAGGAGACCAAAGGGGAGGGCGACTCGAAGGGGGGGTGGGAGAGGGGGAGGTAGTCGTTTGAGGGGAAGGAAGAGGAGTCCAATACCGAAGGATGGGGAGCTCGGAAGGAGAGCAAGCTAAGTTTGCATCTGACCAATTCCTGAGTTGGAGAGTTTCCAGGAGGTTGCGTTGGCAATGACGCCAACACTGATACCACGGGAGAGATATGTTTCTGAAAATTCTCCTGTTTCTTTCTTTCCAAGTTTGCCAAAGGATGAAGCCAGGTAGGAGTTGCCAAATTCTGTTGAGGTAGGGGGAGCAAAAAGCCTGATCTCTCCAATTCAAAATAGTTTCGATGACACTATCTCTAAGGCGATCCGAGGTACGCATGATGATCACTACTTGATCCCAGACCTGAGTTGTGTAAGGGAAAGTATTGAGTAGATGATTCAAGGTTTCCTCTTCCTCATTTTATTTTTATTCTCAATTAAAATGTAAGGATTTGTGTTTCCTACAAATTAGGAAGTGAGAGAATTTTTGTATTTCTGTGAGAGAATTTCTGTTGTTAGTGATCCTATTTCCAAAAATCTATATAACCAAAAAATATTCATTTATGGAAGTAGGTTTTTGTGTACATATGATGTCTAGGTATAGATGAAGTTTTTTCAAGATAACCAGAAAAACATTTTCATTTTAAAAGGGAAAAAATTGTGAATTGTTTGATTATTGAGAAGAATATCTATGTTGACAATTTCACTAGGACATAAACCAATTATGTAGCAACTAAAAGAAGCACAATCACATGAAATATATTTTATTTTATCATTAAAATCAAGAATAAAATCAACAAAAGGTAAATGATAATTTAGTTGATAAAGAGATATGTCCTTTCACTCCAAGGATCGATAAATGCCACATTTGTTTTGACATAATTGGGAAATTGTTTGGTAGTGCTTAATATTGATTTATCCAAATCATATGATAGAGTTAGATGGCTCTATATTCGGATGATGTTGACACATTTGGGGTTTGGTATTCCTTTCATCAATTGGATCATGAGTTGTCTCTTGACAGTGTCATTCCCGGTTCTAATTAATGGCTCAGACTTGTCTTTTTTCCAGGAAGAGCAGGGTCTAATACAAGGCTACCCGTTATCAACACCCCTTTTTTTGCTAGTGGCGGAGGGCTTAAGTAGGGAAATCATCGCTTCCAAGGGAAGAGGAGAGTTTATGGTATTTTTATCTTCCCATCCTTATGAATTTACCAGCTCTTGTTCATGGAAAATGTTCTAATTTTATGCAATGGAGGGAGGGGAGATGGAGAAAAGCTTAAAATAATTTTGGACCTATTTGGTTGAGCTACATGGATGCAGACCAATCCAAACAAATCAACTCTCTCCGCTCACCTTATGGAAGAAGGGGAGACCAAATGATATCAATATCTCTTTCCTTATGAAACCTTGTCGTTCGATGAAGGACTAAAATGTTGGATAAATTTCTATTTTCGGCACACTAGTTCAGTGGGAGTTAACTGACTAGTTCTATTTTAGACTTTCTAAATTTAGACCATCACTATTATGCATGCATTCCTAATTATAGGATGCCATTGCCTATATGAGTGAATATCACTCACTCATTGAACAAATCATAATATACATTGATTCTCATTCTTCATATTGTATCTCTCTTCCTTTTCTTGATAAGCTTTGTTTGTGTATGCTTTAGCTAGGTTTCCTGTGCAGGTTTGCATGAAACACTGACATGGTATCAAAGTCGAGCTACTTGGAGCAACCTAGAAAATCAAGAGAAGAGTGAAAGAGGATTTAATTATTGAGTACACCTAGTTTCCGCCATCGTCGTGGCCTATCCCTATCAAAAGGTGCGACAAGTGGAATCGACGCAGTCTATCCATTGCTAGGGTGCGATGGTCGCACTCACACTTAAGAATTTTTTTTCCAGGAATCGTCGCAGCCTATCCACAACCAAGGTGCGACATCATCGGACTGTATTCTTCACCAGGGTGTGACGATTAAGTTTTTCACAATCGACACACCCTATCCATTTTTAGGGTGTGACAATTCAACATAGTCACACTGTATCCTTCTCTAGGGTGCGAAAATTCAATCTGCCCTCTAGAAAATTGGTTTTCTGCAGTAAAATAACCATATCTTGAAATCCACGATCTGGGTCGGGTTGAAATTTTGACCAGAGATGTATAACATATGGATGATCATTCTCACCAAAAATGTCCAAAATCCACATCATATTGTAGGAGATATAACTATTTGATCATATCTATAGCTGCCATAGAATCGTCTGTCATATCTCGGAATCCACGACCTAGGTTTTCAGGATCTTTTTAGAATCAATAGCAGGGATGAAGACGATGAAACTTCTTCAATCAATTCTAGTGATGATACTCACACCATACAACTATTTTGAATGGAATCCGAAGGCTGCATTCCAACTCAAAAGAAAAGGACTGTATAATTTGACGATGGCGACAGAAACATAACCTACATCAGCGCTTGCGAAGACCAGATGTGAGAACCGTAAGTGTTAGCACTGAGAGTCACCCTCATATTGAAAGAGGATAAACCCAATACCCATCAATTTTTTTTTAAATGTAAATTAATGATTAAAGGTCAAATGGACAAAACTCAACATAAGAATGTTTTAACACATAAATCTGGGCTAGCATGCATAAGCAAACGGGTTTTTGATTAACTTCAGTCAGTGGTTTAAGGATAAAGGTGAATAGAAGGAAAAATTAGTGAGGAAGGTGGATAAGTATTCTATAAGCATCATGCCTTCAAGAAACTATGTGAAGAAAAACTCAGTCACAAGAACTTCTTGAACTAAAGTTTAAAACACTGAAAAACATTCATAGCAACATTATAATCAAACATCCATTATAACACAACCAAAACATCTCATAAGGATCATCCAATAATGAACATTTTAGAGTAATAAGAAACAAGATGATGAAAAGAGGTTGACTTCTATTAATGAAAATATCTCAGGTCTCATACATAACCAAAGAACAACTCTGTTTAGTCAAAATATTACAAAATAGGGAGCTCTGCTCAACCATTCGAACCCAACATATCATTCATATAATGTATTTATAACCAAAACAATAGACAACAACTATAAGTGCGAGATGACCTTCCTATCCTAGGATTCTCCACAAAAATTTACTAGTTTAACATATGTACAAGTAGATCTAACAAACTGCTCAAATCAAGGATCCCGTTGACAACAACTCTAACAAAATACGAATGACATGTATTTTTGTTGCTTGGGCACATCTTCTCTAGTGCCAAGTGTCCTCCAATCCTATGTGCTAAGTTCCAGCTGCCACCTGTCAATCCTTGGTTCCCTCCAAATCATCAAAGCAAAGAAGAAGGGACAAATTCAAAACTACTGACTGTAACAGCCAGTTCGTAGTACCATTTCACAACGCAACTGGAAGCAAATTCTGTAGCGCCCACCTCTTTAAAATTGTTCCGTAGATTCCATAGTGCCTTTGTATAAAACTGCTGTGCAAATTCCGTAGCGCCTTCATATAAAACTTCTATGCAAATTCCGTAGCACCTTCGTATAAAACTTCTCTGCAGATTTCGTAGCGCCCATTTTGTGTCTGACTAGGTGATTCTGTAGCGCCTTTGGTAGTGCAACTAAATAATAATATGTTTGAATGATTCCGTAGCACTAGGTCCTATGAAATCTCTGTGTTTTTTCTGTGTGATGCAACAAATCCTCAAAAACACAAAAAGTCTTAGGAGATGGACTATGATCCTGTAGATGCCTCCAATAGGTGAAAATATAATATTTCCTTGAACACTTCAAGCTTGCAAAAAATAATCACCCTAAGAAATGGATCTTCCATACTCTCCATTTACTTTCTCAATATGGCACTCCTCCTTGTTGTAGGAGAAATTCCCTCTGTCACATCAACATCTCTTTATTTTGCAGGGGCACTCCTCTCTACTGCAGGGGCATTCATTTTTATTGCATCTTCTGCTAGAACAGTTAAGTTCCTCTAGGCTAGATCATATTTGAAGGGCTGCAATTCTTCTTTGAGATTTCTATTTTAGGACTGAATGCTTCTGTTTTTCCTGTACAAAGTCTTAAGTTTCCTATGGAGAGGCAATAATATTCTTGCTGGAAACCTAGCTAGATCGAGGGTTTCATTATACATATCCATGAGCTCCTTCATCTTCTTTTTCTCAGTCAATATTTTCTCCTTCAAATGGGCAATTTCCTTTATAGCATCCCTAAGTTGTCTAATCAATCTCTTGAAAGTGGGATTATCAAGGGGAGAGCTGATATTTATGACTTCAACAGGTTTCTCAGTTGCTTCACCCTTACCTTTATCTTTCTTCTGAACAAAAACTTTGGTCATGACCTCAATAGGATTCCCAACAATGTCAATTTTACCTTTAACTTTCTTTGGGATTGAATCCTTGGGTATCAATTTTTCTTCAACAACTTCCTTGTGGGATGATGATCTGGTAAAAGGCCTCCTAAATCTGGTCTTAGCTGCTGCAGTAGGTGAAGGAAAATGCATTTTTCTCCCCTTCTTGGCTGTAGTTTTGGCTGATGAGGGAACCTCCTCTAGTTCAGGTGTAGGTTGAGGTGAAAATTATCTTTGTGGGGAGTGATGGACTTCCCTCTCTTCTTCATCAATTTCTTTAGGAACTTCTTTGTCTT
>ML815509.1:126686-150723 GCA_009831015.1 Picea engelmannii
TTTATGAGGGCACAATCAAGGGTGCTCAACACTCTCGTGGAGTATTGGCATCCTGATGCAGAGGCTTTTATGCTGGAGGGTCAATCACTAACCCCAACTACATAGGACATATACTTTTTTAATGGCCTCTCGAGAAGAGGGGAACCAGTCAACTTGAGGACTTTTCCTCTGGGGCCGTTCAACATTGAGGATTACATCAACATGTACTATGAGGATGGTACTGAGAAAGTGGGTTCTCAAGTGTTGATCCACAATATCACCAACCTCTCTCTACGAGTGATCCTACTTATGATCGGATAGATTACTAGATCCACGACACTCCATCATGCCTCATGCACACATATGCATTGTGCAATTTAGTGTTTGGAGGCAAAATGTTTTGACTAGAGTAACACCATGCTTGTATGCTTGAAGAGACAACTCACAGAGTGTCGTAGATGTACCAAAAAGAACTTTGGGTTTGGTACCATTTTATGCTCCTTCTTCTTCGAGAGGGTGCCTAGTCTTAGTCCCAGAGAGACAGTGCAGGGGCATGTAGCCTCCTTCCCAACAATGAGCAGGTGGGCAACTTTACTACCTAGACAGGGTGGAGGGAGGACTATAGTGGCCTTCGATGACAATTTTTTTGACTGGTGGGCACGTCAGATCCTGATGATCGAGGATTACCCCTATGTAGGGATCAAATTCCTTAGAGATCTAGACATGCCTGTGCCTCCTGACGAAGAGCATGGTGAGATAGGTAACATATATATTTTTTAAGTTTATTAAATTTTTAATTTTCATACATATCCTTTTTATGTGTGTGTAGAGCACTGACTCGTGAATCCGTTATGTACATATGTGGGGCTTGTTAGACTGATAGACTTCGCCAGGACTCGACATCTTCCTCGAACAAAGGAAGGACCCCCAGTTGGAACAACAACTGTGGGAGGACCCCCAGCTGGAGAGGCTAATAGAGTCTTACGACAAGTGGAGCATAACCTCACTGCTCTCACTCGTGCCATTCCTATGGCCGAGATCGAGGATCTCCCTCGACTATGAAACCACATGTAGTAGGGGTGCCTTAGACTTGGGTCCAATTGTTCCGGCGTCTTGCGAACATCGTCGTTCATTATAGTAGGGCTAATAGGCCTCGACCTTATATAGTGTTGGACCATTGATGTGCTGAGGGAAATTTTTGTACTATATATATTTTTTGAGGGCGTAAGCCCAATGATGTAGACTAATGACTTTTGAGGCTTTCATGCCCACTTTTCTACTCATAACACTATTTTTTTGACACACACACACACACACACACACACACATATATACACATATTTCTTGCTTTATGGATAACATTTTTACAAATGTATTTACATATGCATGTGTGTGCTTTTATTTTTATATGTGAGCAACATGCAAATCTAAAACTTGATTAGCTAGAGTATTTGTTAAATGATTAAATCTCTTAGGAACATGGATATATGTAATGTAATAAAAATATCGTTCTAAGAGACATACCCTAAGGAATCGTTGGTGAAGAGTGGGATCATAAATGCGGTAAACCCCATTTAACTTGGACACAACCAACTGAGCATCTAAGTAAACCCAGAGGCGAGAAATGCCATGTGACAAAGCATCACGTAGAAATTTTATCACTGCATTGTACTAAAAAACATTATTGGTTGCGTCGCCTAGATAACTACCTTCGGAAGATAGCAATTGGCCTCGAGGTGTGAAAATCACCCAAGCTGCGGAAGCAAGCCTCCGAGTGTGTCGGCTAGCACCGTCTGTGAACCCAAAGTAAACCTCCGATTCACTTGACATCTTCCATAGTGAAAAATAAGACATAAATAACTACACGTCCACAAGACAAAAAAGGACAAAAAATGTATAAGAGACTATACATATATACAAGAAGCCACCTAGGTGACCAACCTAAGAGTAGTACTCCTTAAGGTAGAGCCCATTTCTAGTCTCCTCTAAATCATTTCCCTCAACGTCAACCAGACGGTAAGTGCCCTTCTCTAAGACCTCTTTCACAATGAAAGGTCCAAACCACATGGGTTTGAACTTTCCTTCCCCCAGGGGATATTTGTCTTGATCATAGACCAGGACAAGATCACCTTCAGATAAAATCTGAGGGCAAATAGACTGATCATACTGACACTTAACTTGTTTCTTATGAGCCTCATTGTCTAAGGCTGCATCATGACGCTACTCATCGAGATGCTCGAGATATAGAAGGCGTTCCTCAAGCAGTGAAGTATCTGGCAGTAATTCCACTGCCAAATTTAAAGAAGGGATCTGACATTCAATAGGTAAGAATGCTTCCAGCTCGTATACGAGTTCAAAAGGTGAAAAACTAGTGGCATTCTTCACAGACGTTCGATAGACCCACAACGTGAAATACAACATCAAATTCCAATTTGACTTGGCAGAATTGATTGTCCACTGGAGAATAGTCTTAAGAGACTAATTCATAGCGTCAACCTGACCATTTGCTTGTGGGTAGTAGGGTGAAAAATGTTCATGTTTGAAAGCGATATTTAATGTTAATTCAATCATCATTTTATTCTGGAAGTGATTGCCATGGCCAGTGACAATATCTTTTGGGATACCGAACCTCGCTACTATCTGATTAAAAATGAAAAGGGTCGCGGTTTCTCCATCATTGCTAAACGTCAGCATAGATTCGACCCACTTCGTGAAGTAGTCTATTGCTACGATGATGTAACGATGCACCCTGGCTGAAGCCAAGTGACATGTAGTAAAGTAAATCCCCCACTTGGTGAAAGGACCAACAATAATGACCGAAAACATAGGAGCAGGGTGTGCCTGTATCTTTCGACAGAATATCTGGCACATATTTCACTTCTTGACCACCTCCACACAATCCTTGATTAATGAGGGACATAAGTAACCTCCACGTAGAATATTTTGGGCTGTTTCCAACCCAAACAAATAACTTCCACATGCTCAGGTGTGACAGACGTTCAAAACTAGCTCTGCTTCTTTGTGTGTGAGACATCGTCAAAGAATGAAATCTACACCTCGACGATACAAAGTGTCATCGAGTATAAGATAGTTTTGCGCCTTATGTCAAATTCGTCGTCGCTCATCGCGAGAAGAAGAAGCGATGCACTTCAAAGTTTGGAGATACACAAGTATATCTCCATACAAGGGGTCCGAAGATGAAATTAGAAAATGATCTCCATTGATAGGTGTTTCTTCAGGCATAATATCACTAGACTCGACCGACAGTTCCGAAATTGGTTCGACAAATACCAATGAATTTTTGGATTTCACAGAAATAAAATCCAAGTCAAACTCCTATAGGATAACTATCCATCTATTGATATTTCTGCCAATGACCCATCATGCTAACACATATTGGAAAGGGTTGACGACGACAATGATGGTGGTCTTGCAAAGCAAAATATAGTGACGAAACCATTGGACAACGTGGAAAACTTCCAAAGCAAGTTTCTCAACATGAGAGTAGTTGAGTTTCAGTCCAACCATGCCTCAAATAATATAATATATAACATGCTCTTCAAGCATGTCATTCTCTTGGACCAAGACCATGCCGATGGTCGACTCCACAACAACCAAATACAACAAGAAATCTATGTTATATTCAGGAGGCTAGAGCAGAGGGGCAGATTCCAGGGAACATTTCAACGCTTCAAAAGAGCGTTGAGCAGATTCATCCCAACAGAATGGGACCCCCTTTTTCAAAATATGCATGAACTCTTTAGTGATCTCAACATAATTAGCGACAAAACGCCGAAGAAAATTTGCTTTCCCGTGTAAGCTTTGAACCTAGGGTATTGTGCACAGGGGAGGAAATTGAATTATAACCTCAACCTTGAGAGGATTGACCATGATCCCTATTGTCGATACAATGAAACCTAAAAGACAACTCGATGTCACACAAAAAATGCACTTGTTAGGATTCAAGAAATTCCGATAGTAGTGACATCTCTCAAAGATTAGTCGTAGATGGGTGGGATGATCAGATCTCTTGCAAGAATGTGATGCTAGATCATTGAGGTACGTCTCGACTATGTGTTTGAGGTCGTGAAAAGAAAACGACATGGCTCACTGAAAGGTAGCTCCATCATTCTTCTGGCCAAAAGGAATCTTTCGATACGCAAAGGTACCCAAGGACAAATAAAAGTTGTTTTATGTTGGTCCTCGGGTTTGATTTGAATCTGATTATATCTCAAAAAAATGTCCATGAACAAAAAGACTTCACAACCCACACATTCATCGAAAATATGATCGATAAATGGGGTTGGGAAATTGTCTTTCAGGTAGGCCTTGTTCAAATCACAAAAATCCATACAAATTCGAATCATGCCCTGTTTCTTGTTGACAGGGACAGGGTTTGACACCCACTCCGTCAATTGTACGTGGTAGATAAAACTGGTTTTGAGTAGTTTTTCTACTTCTGCCTTGATTGTTGCCGCTTTTCGAGGATTGACTGGATGAAGCTTCTGTTGGACCAGTTTGGCGTTAGGATAAGTCGTGATTTTGTGTTCGAAAATTCGTGGGTCAATGCCTGGCATATCCTTGTAAGACTAGGCAAAAATGTTGCAGAACTCCTTGAATAACTCGGCGTAAGTTCAAATATCTTTGGGGGAGCAATATGCTCTGATGAAAACATTCTCCACAATGCCAAGTGTTTTGGAGATATCGATTGGAATCATTGTAGAAATGATTTCCATGTTACCCCCAGCGTAAACTCCGTGCGTAGCTAGAAGATTGATAGGACAAGGGCTATCTCCATTCACAGTCATAACAAAATCTCCTGCCTCTACTCTCCTAAGCTTGGGAAGAAAATAAGATCTATGATGTAGATCAACGCCAGGTCTGTTGGGACCATTCATTTCCTTGAGAATAACCTCGTCGGAGGGAAATACCAAGTCTAAAGGATCTTGAGTGGCAAGAGAATATTGATCCCAAATAGGCTCGAGAAATGGATCTAACTCCTGTGAAGGAGTCAGATCTGGGTTGGCTGAGGTTTGTTGGACAATGCTGTATGAAACCTTAGCCACAGATAAGGGAATGGCCATGCCAAGGTTCCCTATCCCTTCCATCGAAGCTAATGGGGAAGGTAAAGTCCAAGGGTCGTGAAAGTAGCTTGTTCTAAAAGACAACACTTGAAAAATTGCAGGCTTCGGTTGGTTGAGAACAACCGATATAAACTTTACATCATTGGAAGGTAGTGGGTAATCAAAATTTCCCATCAACGACATAAACAAAATGACACCTAAGTTGACAGTGCCAAGCTGTGGGTTATCAATCATCAATACCGTGGAAGCCCCCGATGAAGGGTCAGAACGAGAAAAGGACAACTAGTTAATGGTCACAATTCAACCCTTGTGCGGAAATCACAAAGCCCAAAAAACTGTGGCAATCACTGCATGCATCACATAATTCCAACTCCTCCCTAAGAAAAGATTGTGTCGAGAGGCACATCGACTACTTCAACTTCGACACACACAATTTTACCCCCTAACTACATGGGGAAGGAAGAAATTATTTCGTGTAGTCTAAACGACCGACTGTGAAAATCTGTAAGAAACATAGGCAATGGAGACAACTCAAGTTGGCCAATGGCCTTCCAACATGCCAAAGACATCACACAAGTCGAGGCACCCTCATCAACCACCATACAAAAAATGTTCAGTGTAAAGGATTTCGTGGTGTAGGCCGCTACTATCTGAAAGGAAACGTGGTGAGGAAGACAAGGTTTTAGGTCAGTTGGATCGAAAATGATTTCTCTTGGGTTACTAGTCTCTGTCGTTCCCAAGGCATAAAACATATATTTTATATGTGAGGGGAAATTCTAGAGGAGCTCCAGAGAAGACATTGCACAAGGGGTCTGTGCCAGATCCTCCATGATAGAGTAGTTTTTAGCAGTCCTCACATTTGGATTATGGGAAGCCTGATTAAATGCACCTTTAGGGATGCGAGTCATTATTTCTCCCACTTCCTTCTCAATTTGGAGAGGAGTCGATGGGTTAGTGGCCTCCTTTCCCTTCTTGAAAGATTTTGATGTTCCGTAGTCAGGAGTCCTGGTCAATAAATGAGCATTGACGTTCATCATGTAAATTTTCTCGATCGGGTTTTTAGTGGTAGGCACGAGGGGTCCCTGACTGCCCCCTGCCACACTTGTGGATGCAGAATCCTGAGCCATATTTTTCCCTTGTGGAAAATGGTTTGTCAACACAACAAGTTGTTGTTACGCTAGTAGCTTCTGGGCTTCTGTAAGGCGAGGACATAGGTGAGTTGGGTGGTCTTACATGCATAGATTACATAGATACTTCAACTTATTCATCTGAGTTTTTCCCCCGCCAACATTGTTGGCAGCATTTTTATCCCCTTTACCCTTTTTATTTCATTGTTTCTTCTTTCCCTTGGTCTGATGGTTAGACTTGGGATTCATTGAGTGCACACTGTGTACATATGATGTCTGGGTAGCAAGGACAACCGAAATAGGAGTCTGGATGGCCACAGTCCGTTGTATCGACAATTGTTACAATTGATTTGACAACAAATCCATGGACTTGATTTGTGCTGAGCCCACAATTCCATCAGCGTGGGGCCTAGAATTTTGTTTGGCATTATCGAGAGTAGACCGTGGCACATATGGAAAGATATCATAGAGCATGTCAGACTGAGAGTAGATTAGTTCTAGATGTTGGGATCTCATAATAGCCTCGTCTTATGAAAACACCCCGGAAGTTGCTACGTCTTTGGATATATAGGGAACCAAAGACTTCAAGAACCACTCAAGCAAGAAACAGGAGGGACCTTGACCTTAATCAAGCTCTTTCTTCGCTGCCATTCGCGGATATGATTAGAGATGTGGTCGGATTTGGTTTGCTCAAAGTTGGTCAGCAGTTTGGTGCCGACATCGTATCTCACGGGTAATTGGAAATGGTTCAAAAATACCATCGCTAAGTCATTAAAGTAAGAGTACCTCGAGCCATCGAGCTCAATATACCACTTCGAATCACCTGAATGGAGTCGTATTTTAACGAGTTTGATGAGCACCATAAGTGATAGGTAGTCACATGATCACCTGGATATTCACCAAGATTACCCTCAAATTTTAGAATATCTGAAGGCAACTTCGTCAGCATGGGGGGGAAACATGGATCATGTCAGATCAGGTTATTCAGTAATCTCAAAAACTATTGCAAATGCATGGTTGCCATAAAGGGTAGTTTCAGTTGTGAATTATTTACAGGAAAAGAGGGCCCTGTATTTTGACTAGCACCAAGTTTCCAGGAAAAGTTGGACCGTTGGCCAGTGTTTTGGTAGAAACCGTGGCCTTGACCAACAAAAGGAAATTGCGTTTGTTGAGGCGTCATCGATTGATTCCCAAAATTAGATGGCATAGCCTGCGCAGGGGTTTCTCCCTGTGTTGTGTTCCAAGGACCTTGGTAGGGGATGACCCCAGATGATCCTCCTGGCATAGGTACAAATCCTTGCCCAGGGTTCCATTGAGTATGGAATGGGTTACCCCCGATCGAAATTCCTTGCGAGGGAAACAAGAACTACTAAGGATTCCAAAGACTCGGTGTGGATTATACTCCAGTCGTCTCTCCCTGTGAAGGAATGATACCTTGCACCAGGTTCTGTTGACCAAAGTTGGGGTTGCCCCCAGTCCAGAAAGCGACCGAAGAAAAAGCATTGTTCCCAAACACACCAAACAAAGAGAATGACATAGATCCCATCGACGTTGTGTAAGAGGAAGTTCCTAAAATACCTCCACAAAACAAGCTATAATTAGCATTAAGCCTGATTGGCTGTTGAAAAGCGTCGCTGAGTGAAGGGGACGGAGGAGTTATATGACCCCCACCCTAAGGAATGGAATTAAAAGGGGCAGTAGTGCTCGCAATTGACCCTTGCAAGGGAGCGTTTGAGCTCCCTGCCCCCATACCCATGGTCTGTAAGGTAGAATAAGTAAGAAATGAATTCATATCAAAGCCAGACATCCCATATGAGAAGGGAGCACCCGTCACATTCTGAGTAAATGGAATAATGGTCGAATTCGTTAAAGGTATCAGACCATTGCCTGAAGTCATGGGGGTCAGGACAATTGAGGTCCTCACTAGAGAAGGTGAGGGAGGAGGTAGGATTCCCCCTCTAGTAGTATCTGTAACAGGAGTATGAAGACTCTCGGATGAAGTAACAACATTTTCTTGCATTTTCACTCGTCAAACTAACTGGCACTCAAAATATGTTACCTCCGAAGGGACAATTTGAATCAAGATCGACGCTAAAAAATCGGTAGTTAGAGGATTTGCTAGCCTGAAACCTTCACTCTCAAGGTTAGAAACGATGGATTCCTCCATATCTGGAAAGTCTCCTCTCGGAGTAGGCTCAAGCATAGTTTCCCACATCATGGTTGCTTTGAACGATCCTTCTTGATCAAGTCTTTGCCTCAACTGTGGAGGAGGTAGCTCCAAACTAACCGATGATAGTCCCTAAAGCCTTCATGACTAACCGAGCTATTGATATTCCACTTTGTGAAATGATCAAACGACACAGTAAGGCTTGACTAGTGTAGAACAAAAATCACACACTAAAAAGTTTCCTAAATATAAATCAAGTAGTCAACTAACTAGCGGGAAGGATGGTTACGCCAATCGAAACTAGAGAAACTAAATGATGCAAGTGCAACTCGAACATAGAATAACTCTCCGGGTATACTCTGGGAAGCATGATTTAACGTCCGCCCTAGGTACCACGCTATACCCCCATTGTCACCTGTGTACTTCTGTAAAATATGGGAAACTAGGTTTCCATCGCGTAGTTAGTCACCAGGTGGGTACAGTTGATAGTTAGGCAGATCATAATGAGAAGGATAACAAGTCCGAAGCCCTTCAAGGGTGCCGAAAGAAATTGGTCTGGAAGAAAACTGAGGATATTGAACGAATTCGAGGTCCACGAACCTCCATAGGGAAATGCAATTGGTATTGTTCCCAAGAAATACCCTCAATATACAATCTTCACTACATTTAGTCCAGATTTGGAGGGGTTATCTCCTCTACCTTTCCTCACACGACCTCGTGTTTATCTCGTGTGTTAGATGGGGGTCTTGACTAACTCTTACGATGCTAGAATTAAGACACTCCCTATCTCAGACTCCAATGTTTGTTTTAAAATGGCCTTGAAGAGTTTCCCCTTCACACCTAATTCAAGGCCCTAAAACCATAAACTAGTCGGTGAACCCTACAAACAAAAAATCTAATATATTTTAAGTTAAGTGTTAATTTTAAGGCTTGATTTACACAAAGGGTGTGGTCATGTAACTAATGGTGTTATGAAGAGATGAATAAGGAAGAGAACGTTAAATCATTTGAAAGAAAAAAGATACTTCGAACTTAAAGGAAAGATTATAAAACTCTTTGTAAAATTCATCTTTTCTAAACAATGTTTCAAGATCTTGTAATTTAAAATTTTCCTAAAAAGTTCTTTCGTTTGACTAAGCAAAACTACTTGTATTTCAGGAAATCGAAAACAACTTTGAAACAAAGACTCTTTTTCTTTTGCAAACAACAACCTTGACTACTTTACCAAACTAAATGCAAGAAAGTAATTTTTATTTTATTTTTCGAACTGCTTTAACAAGAAAAATTGAAGTAATTTTTTTTTTTTTTAAAGCAAGAAATAGGAACAAAGAGAAAACTGAAACCAAGATTGATAAAGACCCTAAGACAACTGCGGAAACACATGGATTCAACCAAGAAACCAAAAGGAGGATCTAAAAATTGACAGTTCGCTCTAAACCTTTTAGGGAAAATAAAAGAAAACTAAGGAACACGTTAATCGAAACTTTAACCCAAGCTATGGACAAAGACAAAGACTATAACATGTTCAAGAAAGTCCTGAGAGGTCTAAAATTCTACCAGGAAAGAGACATACCTCTCTTTGTTTAAAAACACTTTCAAGACATAGAGACATGGGTTGTTGCATCAACAACTTGTGTATGTACGCATGCTCTCTATTGTGAAGAGCATGTATGTACGCGAGCTGACCCAAAACAAGGCACATACACCTCTGAGAATTTTCAAAAAGAAAAATACTAGGCAGACTGGCAAGGCACGAAAAGCCAGTATGCACCTTGCAGGTGACCATAAACCCTTAAAAGACTCAGTAAACTTGATTGAAACTCAAAAGACAATCAAGAAGCCAATTAAAAACCCAAAAAACCTCCCTCTAAAACCCTAGAGAGACTCCCTAGTGGAGTCGCCAATTCTGCTAGCAGGAAAATCCCCCTATAACTATACCAAGGTTTAAAGTATAGACAAAGCAAATGACTCCCTAAAATTCAATCTAATTTCTTCACTTCCCCAAACATTCCAAAATATATGAACATAAAACAATGAAAGAGTCAATTGGACACCATACCTTTTATCCAATGTTTGGTGCTAATCTCATCAAGCTTCATAGCTCCCAAGGCTGCAAGTCTTCTCCCAAACCTGACATGCATCCACAACTAAGAAAACAAGGAAACAAGCATGCTATTTCTATTCATAAATTAAGGTTAGATAAAAATAGTTATGTATAAATCAAAGAAAAGACATAAAAACCATCATTTGGGACAGGGAAAAGAGATTCTTTTATTCATTAATCAAACATTGAAGCTTACAACCTTTGCAGGCTGACGCTCCATGAGCCTGGTCCAAGATCCTCTTAACAAATATCCAAGTGCACCTTCAATAATCCTCTTCTCACAATCTACTGATCACCTCAAAGGGAAGGGAATGGATTGTATGGGAGAAAAAGGGCTAGAGAGGAAATGTTGAGGCAGTAACTCACAAAAGGATGCAAATGCTTGGGCAAAGAAGGAAAGGGAATTTGGGCAGAGTTTCACCATTCTAATGCTTGATTATGGAATTATACCCGAAGGCCTCATTTTATATGACAAAAGGATAGTTATTCGGTTGGGGGATGGGCTATAGCAGGTGAATTGGTTGGCAAACCTCCAATAGCCTGTAAATTCCACCAAATTCCTTACAAATTTTTAATTTTTGCAACTTTTGGAAGTATACGCGGGCTGTTTAGTGTGAACAAGCATATGTACACGAGCTGTCTAGCATGCATCAAACATATGTATGTGGGAAGTAGTACAACAGGGTGCGTACATGCTCTAAAAATTAGTTTTTTAAATAAAATTCCTCAGCAGTGATTTGAAAAATTATGCAAGTAGAAAAGCCAATACCATATATGCATGAGTAGGAAATTTTAAAGCTATAACAATGTATTTACACATAACCATTCAATTCATAAACATATAAATCAAACATATTATAAGTATAACCAAACATCACTCATCAAATGACAACAATACTCATTCGATTTATATTAGCATAACTTATGAGAAATTGAAAGTGTAACCATGGCATATATAGAGAGGGGGACGTTATCATAATATATGATCATCAACATTTTATTATTATTGATAATAACTTACACCCTCATAAAGCAAACACAAGGTTTAAAGTCTCAACTATTAAATATCTAATAAAAGGAAAACCAACTTAATTAAAATAACACCTTTATAGCTTAATTGTAAATTAAAATATTACAACCTAAAATAAGCTCTTTATTAATGATCTTCATCTATATCATTAGTGTCCAAAGTTGCGGGAATACCATTTTCATGAACATTAATTTACCTCTTCATATGTATGAAATAAACCATCTTTTCTCCTTTAAAACATATGGGTGAAAGAACACTTGGATATAATGAATTAGCTACACATTTAGCTGATTTTTACTATAAAAAGAATTAGTTCAATCAATTTAAAGGAAATTTGCATCTTCATCTACACTTGGATGAAATCTGTTAAAGGTTTCAAACCACTTGTAATTGAATACTATTGGCTTAATAGTTTACTATATTTTATCTCAATAATTTATTGTATAGTTCTCACGTATTCTAATTCATTATCAATAACATTGTTATTTGAAGCATGTGCATGAATAATTTGTTGGTAGCACAATATTGTGTCTTTCTCCTTTAATCTGTCTTCTCCACTTAAAAATCATGTCCATATAATTACATTGAAAGGTATTACATGTGTATATGTTATATATAATTTGACAAAATTTCAAATACATATAATGTAAGTGATCACATGATTATGAATAAAAATAGTATATCTATATGAAAGTATATATCATGAAAAAAAAAATTGTGATAATAACTAGAACATGATTATGAACTTCATTTATTATATTTGCATGAAGCTATGTGTAATATTTATTTATGTACTTGGTCAAGTAGATATATAATAACTAGTCATAAGGGTTAGTTCAATCAATTTAACCATCCACCCAAGTCATGTTTCCGACAGGGAGGTCATAGGTGATAGGTTCAAATATGGTTGAGCAATTCGGGGTTACCAGTATCTATTGTGGTTGGAATTAGAGCCATCCTCCATCTTGATATTCTGGGGAAGACAAAGGGTCATATGAAGTTTTCCTCGAGATAAAATAAAGTATAGATAGAACACCTTCTTATAGGCACGTCCTATAGTGATTCTTAATGCATCTACATACCTTTTGATCTTTAAAATATATGTAGTATTGCATTTATATAATATGCATTCTCTTACCACATATTAGTGCAACTATTTGGCCAAAATTCTCACGGCCTAGCTAGTAGCTAGTAATGCTATCCCACCATTTTTTTTTCCAACTCTTTTTTCTCTTCCTCTCTTTACTTTTTTTCTTTCTCATGGGACTCTGCCCAACATCCGGTTTCATGTGAATTAGATAACATGAATTTAACTATTTCTACTATTTCATTGAAATTTGTACATGAAAAAAATTTAATAATTACAATCAAATGATGTCTAAAGTACAAAGTGTACTCCATTAATAAAGGATTTTCATTATAATTAATTATACATTTTTTTTTTAATAAGTAACAAATTCATACAAACATTTATGATTACTTGTTAATTAGTGACACTCTTTATTTGTCTATAATACTTCTTCTCTTTTGTCTTCTTCATTGTCTTTGACCTTCCATACAAGTGTTGCACTGACATGAAGTGAGCTTACTTACTAACTTGAAAAGTAGAGAAACCCTAAACCAACATATATCTTTTCCATGCAACCTTATGTTCATGATTGTTTCCTTATATATTCCTTCATGTACCCTTCTAAGAAAAACACCCATCTAATACTCAGAACATGTATGAGTTCAATGCTTTCCACTAAATGCACACTTGAATATCCATGAATAGAAAAACACCCATCTAATACTCAGAACATGTATGAGTTCAATGTTGTCCACCAAATGCACACTTGAATATCCATGAATATTGATGGTAGTTCCTTATCCAAGGAAAAAATGATTCATGTAATTTCTCCTCTTGATTGAGAAATAGAATCCATAGCAATATCCCTTTAAATGATCCACCTATATTCAAATTCATATGAAACATGACATAACGATATCATATTGAATAATGCTTAGTACTTACATATTTATATCATTCAATAACACATGTTCCATACAAAGGATATTTTGGGAACACTAAACAAGAAAGTATATCCACCTTAGAACTATTAATAATCCATTATGTTAATAGGAGGGAGACTGCATATGGGGATACTCTCATTTTCACAAAGTTTAAGGTATATTAGAGATTTTATATTTTTGGGGACCAATCCTAATTGAAAATCTGGGACAAGATCAAAGGATATGAGGGAAGGATATTTTGTATTCATAGAAAAATCCTAAAATACAACAACTTAGATGCTTCAAACTCTTTTATTGACACACTCAAGCACACATAAGACATGAGAAAAACATATTTATCACACTCATTTATTTCATAGAACAATCTCGACAACCAATGTGGTACATAAGAGATGGATAGGAGGGTATGATAATTAAACATCTTGTCAATAATCCTAGGATTCCATAACTTAGGCATATCACACTCTTTTATTAATGTAGTATAGATACACATGTTCAATATGGGGAAGGGAGAGGAACATAGCGAGATAAATCATAATCACCCAACAACCATTAATCATTATGTTGGTAGGAGGGACACTACCTATGTGTATTCCCTTGTTTGCGTTATCTTTAATTCAAGGAAATCTAATCTAAGATCAACCTTTTCCATAAGTTTGCATCATTTAATTTCATATATGAATGGAGTTTTGGGTGGGGATTAGGGGTTAGGATAGATCCTCCCTTCCATATTTTACCTTGACCTATAGGGGAACCTTTCATATCCTTTCACTTTCCATCTCAATTCCCCCTAAGGTCACCCTAGATTCCCCTCTTGTGGTTATTCTATCATCACTAAAGTGAGGGGAGTCTTTATCTAAGGTGACAATGCGTAAATACTCCCATAGTTGTCATACCTTTGTGGTTTGGGTTGGGATTTTCCCAAACTAAAATCTGTGTGATAACATTTTGGGGTCATTGCCAGGTAGGATTTTGAATCCTTTCCTACCCTTAACGACATTTAGAAAGTTATCCCAAATCCTTTCCCTAACTTTCTTGGTGACTCCACCTAAGGGAATTTCCCTATCCCCCTTTGATGAACATACTAAGCTCATTTGGTGAATCCACAACCGAAGAACCCACCTTTCCCCAAATCCCTTCCCCAAGGAAGATTCAAGACTTCCAAGGTTTACCGAAGAAGGCTTCCTCATAATTCCCCCATTGTCAAAACCTTGTTTGAAGGTAACCTTCCCCTCGCTCCAATGGCTCACACTTGGGCTAGTAGCCTTTACAAGCATTTGAATATGGACACCATCCTTGGTTATCCCAATGCAATTCCCAAATAGTCTCACAAATGGTTGCCAAATTTCACTGGGAACAATGTTATCACACTTGAAGAGCATCTTGAAGCTATTGGTGTGGCCATGGAAGACAATGGTATAGAACATGAATATGTTGTGATAAAGATACTAGTTATGTCTCTTTATGAAGATGTTAGAAAGTGGTATAATGGCTTACCTGACAACCACTTGGAATCATATGAAGCTTTCGCTAAGTTGTTCAAGGAAATATGGACAACAAAGAAGGATAGAGGAATGTTATTGATACAATTCAATCAAATCAAAAGGAAATGAAATTAAACAATGAAGGAGTTTGACACCAAATTTGACAATTTACGCAGTCAAATACCAAAGGATATGCATTTGCTCTCCTCCTTTACTTGAATGCTTTTGAAGAACAATTTTTATTTTATTTTGAAATAAATATTCCTGATATTTTGGCAAGCCAGAGAATACAGTGCTCATATTGAAGAACATCTCATTAGCTCAAATATTGAGCCCTTTCAGTTTCCTTGTGCCAAGATAGAATCAAAGATGAAGAGCTCAACCAATTTAGTCCAAGATCCGATTGCACTCATAACTGATAAGTTGTATCAAATGAATACTCAGTTTTTCCAGACTCAAAATCAGATCATGAACATGTTAACAACCTTGGAGAGGTATCATCATCCCTCCAAACCTCAATTTAACAGACATCCAAATGTAGGATGGAAACCAAGGCCACAACATGAATCCAAGGCACCTAAAACCTTGGATACAATTGGGATGGTCATATTGGATGGATTACCATGGTCTCTGCCTTGTCAGGAACCTCATCCAAAGGAATATTGTCCGAGATGGATGAAAGAAGAATATCCAGTTACCATGGACATGTTAAACTTCATTAATACACTTTTCACTCTCCAGGATGATGAGTGCGTCGATGCCACTGAATAAAAACTTAAAGAGTTTAGGAAGAGGGAAGCTAGACGAGCCTCTTTGGAAGTGTTGAATTAAATGGATGAAGATCTAAAGGATAAGTTGAGAAAAAAGGAAATCCTAACTTACTTGAGGAGGAACAAAGTACCGGTTCCACCACCTCAAGAAACAAAGAAGGATGTTTCTCCACCACCTCCAGCTAGCAAGGAAGTTCCTCCACCTCCTCCACTACTAGTTCATGATTTGCTTCTACGACCTGGACCATTAAATGAAGAGATTTGTCTGAATATATATGTACTTGACATGATAGGAAAGCTGAATATGTCAGTACCTGTGGTAGAGATGTGCAAGATTCCTTCCATAATAAGATAAGTTTTGAAGGAATTAAATATACAATATGAAGCAAGAGATCCTTCGATCGTCCTAAATACTATGTATCATGGGGGGAACGGAGAGGAAAATCCTCATTTTTATCTTTCTTTGGGTATAAATGGTTTCCACTTAAATAATTCTATGTTGGATTCTGGAGCCTCAACAAACTTGATGTCCCTAAAGGTCATGAAGAAATTTGGTTTGAAGACAACTCGCCCTTATGGAAACATTTGCAGCATTGATTCAAGAAAAGTAAAGATGTATGGTCTCATAGAAGATGTATAGGTCTATCTGCAAGACTTCCCACACATCAACCTCATTATGAACATAGTTGTGATTAATGTTCTAGATGCTTGGGGAATTCTCTTATCAAGACGTTGGTCCACCACTCTTGATGGTTTTCTCAGTATGGACCTTAGTCATGCACATATCCCTATGGGAGATGGCACCTTTCAGATTTTATATAGTTGAGAGATGGTCAAGAAACATGTAATGGACCCAAATCACCCTAACTACCATAGTGATTGTGAGTATGATGTGGCACCTCACATTATTGAATATGATATTTCAGATTTGTCTTTAGCACAAGATGATTTTGTGGACACCTTACTCCCGAAGACAGACCAATATAAGGAGAATCTTGAAAAATACCATGGTAAGGATCGAGGGTCCATCAAGATACTTAAGAAAGATGAATATAAGAAAGATAAAGAGAAAGAAAAAGCTATTAAGAACATGGTCAAGGTAGGTCCATCCACTCAACCTTACATTGAAAACATACCCTATGTTAACTTTAATGAAGGAAGCCTTGCACTCATATGGGATAAGAGAAAGGGAAAGCCAAAGTACAACAAGAAGAGTGAAGTTTTATGGCTTGGTACTTACATCATCAACAAGAAGTCAGATAAAGGTACTTATTATTTATCTGCCATGGATGGAAGGAAGATGCCATTACCAGTTGATGGTTCTATCCTCTGACGCTACATCAATGAAACCTGACCTCTTAAGGGCCATGGGCCCTAGGTAAGTCGATAGGTCATTTGATTGATTTCATTTGCATTTTTTTTCATGGTAGTATAGTTGCATTTATGTAGATTTGCATGTTCATATTTCATTTAAATATTGCTTTATTGAATTCATGCAAAGTTGTTTTACTACATTTGTTTGAATCATGTTACATGTTAGTTAGAAATTAAAAAAAAAATGCAAAATTTTCTTTTTAATGCGTAGTTGGATTTTTGAAATTTGGTATCATATGAATAAAGGGGTGAGTGCGCCACCTTCAATATCCAACATGTTTGTTTAAGTGTGTGTAGGAATGAGTCTTATCAAGATATACTTAGGTCCTCATGCACTCTATGGTGAGCACATGTCCCCAAGTAAGAGCCAGATGTTACACCCCATTTATAGGGGTAACTAAGGAGATGATTTCTCTAGGCCCGCAGGTTGCAGACATGGAGTACCAAGAGCTATATGAGCACATATAACCTCTCTTGTTACCACACGTCACTATTGATCAACATCAATCAAATCCACCACACCATATTGGCCCACAGAGGACAACAAGTCTAGCTCCATGAGGTAACAAGTCTAGTCTCGTGGTAAGTGTCATTTTAATAATTGAAGCATTTTGAACATGTTGCAAAGGGTCCGTTATTTATTTTGAAAACATTTTCTTGGAAACTGTGCCTTTTTCCTAATTCCACCTTGGTGGTTGACATGTTGTCCTAGTAAGTGGATTTCCCTAAAAAAAGGGTTGCTACTAGGGGGTCTCCTTGAAGGATCATTGTACCATTCTCACACGTACTTATCACTTTCCACACTTATTCCATTTCATTTTGTCATCTTTTAGGTCTTCGGGCATATTGACCCAAGAAGGGTTTCTATGTAACAACCCTCTTATATACAATCTAACGTTTAGTGAACACAATTAATACAATCTCCCATTGCCAATTTATTTAATGACAAGTACCAAATTTTCACTACTATAATAAATAAGAATATATATATCTATAACCCATTTAATAATGATGGAGATTTTTTTTGGTCAACAATATATTAAAGAAATTGTTATTAACCCTATAATTTCAAAAATCAACATCTAATAATTAACAAAGAACTAGAATTTCTAAAACTTTTCAAAGGAAAACATTAACCCTCTAACTCTTAATACTATTAGTTATAAATATTAATTTTGTATAAAGATAAAATTATTAATGGCATGTAGGTAATTTATAGGTATATATAAATGATTAAACACTTCTTATAAGTAGAGAAAGGTTTGAAACAAAACGAAGACATTCAACTTGTGTCATTCATGACCCTAGTCATGGATTGCCCTACATCAAGACTTACACAGATATATCCATTCATCACTGGTTAACTGTAGTTTGGAAATAAACTAATTGAATACACGTGTAGTTAAATATAAGACTTGTGAGGATAACGTTATACGTTTGGTTGAACTAAAAAATGGGACCAGACATTTAAGAAACACCATAGGTACTACAGTATTATTTCTAGTAGGAAAGACAATGAAAGTAAGTAATATTAATCCTGAAAAAAGATTAAACACATGGTTTTCTATCGTAGCAAGTACCGACCCACCCACCAGAGGAAATCATGGACCCAACAGAAGAGGCAAACTTCAATGGATATATCTCGTCACCAAATTTACAAACTGACTCACAGTTCTATCAAAGTGATGACTCTTTTCCAGAAGACTCACTGGTAAGTAAGATTCAAGAATTATGCCCTTCACTCTACAGTACTTTCACGGCCTCGGATAATATTTTCATTGCTGAGCATACTATTTCCTGTTTGTCTTCTAATCTCTCGACCACCTTACCTAATACTTCCATTGAACCCCCCTTATCAAACACAACTCTCCCAACTGCTGCTGTTCCTTCATCACCCCCCGACCCTCATAATACACATCACATTGCTACTACGCTCCTACATTCGGAGACCGACCCATACACCGTAGCTGATGTCTCCCAAGAACCTGCTGTCCTAGCAGGTTACACTGAGCCCTCCCACTCGGCTACACAACTGGAAAATATGCTTCGGGAAGCTACCCTTGAAACTCATCTTCCTTTTGATTCGCTCCCCCTCCACACCTATCATGGAAAACATAAAATACTTGGCTCCGAGAATCTACCTGACCAACCTTCTTCCTCAGGACCGAAACCTTCAACAGAAATGGACCCTACCTGGTTAAGAGGAGTTGGACTGGAACTCTCTCCTCTTAAAACTCGCAGTGCAAGGAAGAAGACATTGACGGGCTCGTCATCAGCGGTAGTCACCAATCCTATTCAATCACAAGGGGCGCTTAGAGGCATCAAAGCCCTTGCTAGAGGAAATCCATGATCTTGTTATCCCTCAATATCAGAGGGGTCGGAGGACCTCTGAAACAAGACTCCATGAGAAGAATCATTGATCAGACTCAGCCTTCCATCATCTTCCTTCAAGAAACCCTGGTAGCTGCATCTGTGGCTAGAGACTTCATGCACCTCCTTCGACCGAGCTGGCTTTCTTGTGCGGCAAGCTCTGTGGGAACTTCGGGAGGCCTATTGGTTACTTGGGATCCAACCTTTTTTAAACTCTCTCCAATGCTCAGTTCTAGGGGAATTTTGCTATCTGGGACTAGTCTTGAACTTAATCGACATATCAATTTGCTGAACGTTTATGGTCCCTGTACTGGACGCAAAGACTTCTGGCAACGGCTAGACAACCTGGGACTTCTGGCGGCATAGAATCTCATTCTCGTCGGGGACCTGAATTTAACTACCAGTCCTCTAGAAACTTGGGGGGACTTGGCAATGACTGACCCACTTTCAAGTTTCTTCCAACAATTTTTTTTCAAAAATGCGCTGATTGACATTAAACCTCCGGAGATACTACCGACCTAGCGGAACGGTAGACAAGGAGCTGCAAAAATTTCAAAAAGGCTCGACCGATTTTTGGTAGTCGAGAGCCTTCTCCTGCCTTCTTACAATTGTCGGGATTGGGTTAAAATGCCCTTCTTGTCAGATCACACTCCGATATGTCTCCAGATTGGAGAAGGACGCAACAATAAGGCTCTTCCTTTCAAATTTAATGCGCAATGGTTGAAGGATCCGACATACACCACGCTAGTAAACTCTGTTTGGACGGATGGTTCTCTTGTCACTCCAGGAGATGCACAAGGGAATTTATTCCGTAAGCTCAACTCCTTAAAATCTCTCTCGATTCATTGGCTCAAAGAGAAAAAGGATAGGGAACATGCCGAACTTAACAGCATAGAATCAGAGCTGGAGTATCTATTATTGCAACAGTTACAACTCTCTAGCAGCGTGGAGACAACACACAGGATACGAAGCCTAGAGACCGCAAGAAACAATCTGCTACGGGACACGGAAGAGAGATGGCATATCAAGAGCAGGATGCTCTGGTTGGCTGGGGGTGACAAGAATACCATCTACTTTCACAGAGTGGCCAGCTCCCGCAGAGAAAAAAAACAAATTTGGGAGATTGAAGATACATCTGGAACCATACACCAGTCTCAGGCTGAGATCAAGTCGGCAGCATATACTTATTTTAAAACCTTCTACAAAGCAACTCCAACTCCTTCACTTGCTGCGCAGTCTACAAAAACCAGTGTTTTCCCAAGAACGATCTCTCCCGAGGAGGCAAATCTAATACATGCTCCATGTACTAAGGAAGAACTCCTCGCGGTTATCAAAAGATTTAAAAGAGAGAAAATCCCAGGTTCGGACGGCTGGTCGGTTGAACTCTTCCTCCATTTCTTCGACCTAATGAATCAGGACATTCTGGATGTCATAGAAGACTCGAAAAAAAGAGGGACTGTTAGCTCCTTGTTAAACAAAACCTTTGTTGTTTTGATACCTAAGTCAAACTTCCCCAAGCATTTTAATGACTTCCGCCCCATTTCACTCTACAATTTATGTTACAAAATAATCTCAAAACTCATTGCTGTTAGAATCCGACCATTTCTCTCTCGGGCACTTTCCGAAGAACAGCTCGGCTTCCTCAAAGGAAGACAAATTCTTGATGCTGTTGGAGTGGCTCAAGAATGCATCCACAGTATCAAAACAAAAAAGTTACAAGCCATTCTCCTAAAGCTGGATCTTAAAAAGGCATTTGATTGCATAAATTGGAATTTTCTGCACCTCATACTTATCCAGAGCGGATTTGGCACTATTACAACAAATTGGATAATGGGCTGTATCTCCTCGACAACCCTGGCTATTTTAATCAATGGCGAAGATACAAAGGCCTTTCATTGCGAAAGAGGCCTTCGACAGGGCTGCTCACTCTCCCCCCTTCTTTTTATTCTGATCCTGGAAGGTCTCAACATCTTACTAAAGAATAAACAAGCGGAGGGTCTCCTGAAAGGAGTCAAAGTGGCAGGGCTGACTCATATTCTTCATATCCTTTTTGCTGATGACATTTTGATCTTGACAACATCAGATTTTGCTGAGTGGTCCATCATTCATTCGATCCTAACAACTTTTTGTGATGTCTCTGGTTTAGGAATCAATGCCTCTAAATCCTCCTTCTTGTATTCATTCGTGCAGGAGCCCTTAAAACGCAACTTAAGAGCACTCTTTGGAATTGATTTCCTTGAGCTTGAGGAGGGCTTCACCTATTTAGGCTTTCATTTAAAATCCTCCAGATACACCATAAAATATTGGGCTTGGCTTTTGGACAGATTTGAAAGGAAAATTCTCAACTGGAAACACAGGTTTCTCTCGATAGGAGGAAGATTTATTCTGATTAAAGCGGTGCTAGAAAGCCTTCCGGTTTTTTGGATGGCTTTAGCACATATTCCAGCCACCGTATTGAAGTCACTCCATCAACTCTCATTTTCTTTCCTTTGGGTTGGCTGCAACAAGACTAGATGCTTTCATCTCAGCAAATGGGAGGATCTCTCCAAACCGAAATCGATGGGGGGTTGGGGCCTAAAAAACCTGCCCCTCTTTCACAAAGCTCTTACGACCAATACTTTTTGGTGAATTTTAACTTGTCCAGGACTCTGGAATACAGTCATCACAGCTAAGTATCTACATCACCTCCTAGTGCATATTTGGATCAGACACGCTGAAATTCATCCACCTACAGGTTCGCTGATCTGGAAATTTTTTTCTTCTACCCTCCCAATTATATTAAAGGGGCTTTCTTGGTATCCAGGGGACGAACATCTGATTGAAGTTGGTTATGATTGTATTTTGGGTCTGGGCAATAAAGTGAGCCTCTCTTCATCGCTGCGAGCCCTTCTACTTGATAAAAGTCTCCATTTCCTTCACCAATTCCACCGCCCGACTTCAACCGGCCCTCTGAGTGACTCGTGGCTGAGAGGACTTGATCTGCAGCTTGATCCGATACACAGGATAGAATGGGATGAATTCACTCATCAACTCAAAGCTTCTGGCGTGCGACTGCATCCACAGGAAGACTCCCTAATCTGGATCGGGGGCGACCGGTCGGGATTACTTTCGGAAAAGAATGTTTACCTTGCTCTGGAAGCACAAAACTAGAGGACTATAATTTCAAATTGGAGACAGAGGATATGGCGAGAACACGGCCCACTAAAACACAAATTATTTACTTGGCTCCTGCTCGAAAATAAGCTTCTGCTATGGGATAATTTGCAAAAGCGCGGATGGGAGGGCCCGAATCGCTGTGCTCTTTGTGCCAGAGATATGGAATCAACGCTGCATGTTTTTGTACAGTGCTCATTCACCTGTTCGATTTGGAACTATATCACATCTGCTCTAAATATTTCCAGATTTTGGGTTGGTAATGATGTCAAAGCATGCTTTCAAAACTGGATCCAACATAACATATCTCTTGCTTTGCTCCCGTCACATCTATGCTGGCTCATTTGGCTGTCCAGAAATGTGGCTATTTTCAATGACAAGAAGCCGTCCTTCCACTTTATCACATCTCACATTCTGACAGAGGCAGCCAATATTGGCAAGACAATACAGCCAAAGCCTCCAGATCGAAAACCTTTTCAAATTCCAGTTGATAGGGTGGTGGCCTGGTTCGATGGGGCCTCACAACAAGGAGGCGCTCTTTGTGGAGCTGGGGGAAAAATAGCTTTAAGCACACACACCATTATTCGCTGGACGCTGAACGATGGTCAGGGTTCTAACACAAAGGCGGAACTAATAGCTGCTTGGACTTCGCTAGTACTGGCTAGTCGCCATACCGATACCTTGCTACTCCTTGGTGATTCCAAGCTCACAATCGATTGGCTGAATGGACTGGCAGACTTCCATGTGGCAGCTCTCAATTGCTGGAAAGATAGGACCAAGGATGCTACTTTACTCTTTAGCAAGCTCACCTTCCAGCATATTTTCCGAGAGGAAAACTCCGAGGCATACCTCCTCTCTAAAAAGGCATTGCTCCTCCCTCCGAGCCAAATTAGTTTTTCTTATTGGGAGGATGGCAATGAAGGACCCATCTACAAGATCAATCTTTGACTTGATTTCTCCATAGCAGATTTGGTGCCTTGATGGATCTTGTCTTGAATGTGAGGCCACTGTTGGTTATGAACAAGTTTATAGCGGATCTAACCTTGTATTTCATTTACGTTGCTGTAAGAGAAGATGTCTTGTAAATATTTATATCCTTTTGAATATAAAGAGCACTTTTTTCTCGTGGAAAAAAAAAAAAAGTACCGACAAGAGGGTTTTATGTAATTACCCATCTGTTCATGTAAGCAAAGTATCATTTGAATGTGTTGCAATGTGTTTAATTAGAAAAAAAAGGACTGTGGAGAAAACATCATCTCGGTAATAACAGAGAATACAAAGCACACGATTTTCCATTTCCATCAAGTTAAATTTTAGGAGCCAAGGTCTGTAATAATAATGAAATGCAAAATTTATAAAAATATACTATTTGTTCGATTTAC
>ML815509.1:152015-170778 GCA_009831015.1 Picea engelmannii
TAGACTTTAATATGTTCTCTTTCAAATTCAACATAAAATCATATAAATTCATTTCTCTTTTCTATCAACTTTAATCAATTGTTTTTATTCTCTAAGAGGTCTAAGTATTCACTTTATTTTCTAAGGTCTTCTAGATTTTAATCAACTCACCATTTATTTATGCAACATGCCCTTCAAGACACACCTCTGTGCCTTAAGGATATCACTCACCATTGACTTAGTTTGGAAGCTGTCGGATGCTTGGAGTCAATACTCCACTTGTTAGCCTAATGTGAGACTAAGAGATTAATGAAGAATAAGGAATCTTTCTTGTTGCATGCCCCTGAGAAATCCTCGTGAGCAACTGTCTCAGTCTTCCCTCGCGACATCATTAACCTCTCGAAACAAGGTAGTCATTAACCTTCAGTTCAGGTCAGGGCGAGAGTGCTAGTAGGCTATGATAAGAAGGCTTCCACACCTCTCCCTCATCATCTGGTATCTTTGTATGACCCATTTACTCCATATGTGAGTCGGATTAGCAAGCGTCACCATGTATGCATTCACTGACAAAGATAATGTAAAAAAATCATATATAAAATCCATAACTGAAATTATCATATAACACATGTGTAATAAATTAAGTATGCATAACCAAAGTAAATAATCCACTCACTGCCTCAACCCAGAGTCCAAGGAAGTTGGTCGATGTCATCAACATGATCATCATGTCACGCTTCTTGCACACTCAGGAAACCTCATCACAATACCCGTCAATGTTATACATCAATATAACTAACATATCAATTTCAATACTCAATCATAGATTAAACATATAAATCAAACTGATAATCATAATGTACCATGTTTTAAACCAGATCGCTTGCTTGCAAGTGTCCTCAGAGGATAAGTCCATATATAAATGTGATTAGTGGGACTGGATGTTACATACACCCCTTCTTGTTTTTAATTTCGTCCCAAAGTTTGTACAATCTATAAATAAAACAATAATATAATTGATACTAATCTATATATCAACTCATCAAAATAAATAAGGACACTGCTGACATATATCATATGCGTCCTCCCAAGTAGTAGAATGTGGACTATAACTGTCCCACGTGACCTTGAACTGATCGACTATTCGACGCCATAGTTGTTGAGTGTGATGGTCCAATATGTGGATTGGCTCCGCTATGCGAGCACCCTCGTCTGATACCTGCAATGAACTTGTTAGTATCCAGATACTAAGTTTTCAATTTTCTCCTTGTTGCAGGAATGTGGTTATTCCCGTAGAACCGAGAAGTGTTATTCCTATAACACCAAAAAGTGTTTTTCCAGAACCACATGCGTCGGATACAACCAAGAGTTAACATTGGAAAAATATTAGTCTGTTTTCATGTTCATTCCAGCAAAAATATTGGCCTGAGAGCCAATCTCCAGAGCCAGTGCACCTGCAATATACAACCATGGGTTAGCATATATGAGTTAATCTACAATTCGATCCTCATATCGACACATCAAGTCATAGCAAACGCATTCAACTCAAGCCAAAACCACATGCCAATCGTAAATCCATATAACTGTTAAACACTGGATTTGAAGGCAGAAAATAAGTGTGCATCTGTTATATGGTAAGTATAGCTGGGTTTTCAATTGTTTGACAGATTGAAGGCATCAGGTCATGATGCAAAGCCACGAGAAAAATCCACAACAAATATTATTGTTGTTCAAATATCAAAGAGAAGTTTGGGGCTTAGTGACCAAGACTTTTCAACCGTGTATTAAGTAGTAAAGGAATTGAGTGCAACAAGTAAATTGAATATGCCTTAGCTCGAGAGCCCAAGTGTCATAGAAACACCCTGGTATAAGATATAATTTGTACAGGTGCCAAGGAGAAAAAACATTGATGGGAAGCTCAGTAATGAAGACCCAAGTGTAAAGTGACAAATCTAGGTGTTGCGAGGGTTTCAAGATGGCAGTTAGAGGATAAAAATTAAACAACATTCAACAAAATCTAGAATGCCCTTTGTTTGGAGTGGGAATTGGCCAACTGAACGCTCGGGTGAAAGGGCCATTGTTGAAAGACATAGCAGAAGAATCGTTGGTGAATTCAACACTCCCAGTTATTGATAACCAGTAGTCCAAATTCACATTCACGGAACACCAAAATATGCCAAATCTCGAGTCAAGACCACATGGGAAATCAAGTGCTAAACACATATGTCCATACAAGGCCATGAGGAGGTAGCCTTCAGGGTTTATGGATGTCCGGTCTATTGCAAAATCAAATGAGGCTTCTTTATGATGCAAAGGGTCGTTTCTGTTTGCATTCAATCAAGGATGAAGAAGAAAAGTACAAACTTTTCAAAGTTCATTCTGTGCAATTTGGAGATAAGGGTATCCCTTACCTCAATGCTTATGATGGATGCACGATAAAGTTTGATGTTGGTAATGTTGTAATGGTTACCAGAGGTCATTTTGGAATCATTAAGCGCGGAGAAAAGCATAAGAATAACTTTGAGATTATTCATGTGCAATATGATGCTGGTCAGGAGTTTGTGACCCGACAGGGTAATGTGTTCAAAACTGGAAAAGGAACAAAGCCTTGGGTTTCCTTACCCAAAGGCGAGGATGTCAAGCTTTCCATAATTGAAGAGGCACTATGAAACCCTAAAATGTAATGAAGCTGCAAGCAATTGAAGGAAAGATACAAGAACATGATCAAGAGCCCCATCGTCCACTTCACAACAAATGGGGTCATTTACACAACTGCAATGTCCCTCATGTTACTCGTACTGATTATCAGCTAATTAATTTTTCTGAGGATGGTTTTGTTAGCCTGCTGACTAAATCTAGACAGATTAAAGATGATCTCAAGCTGCCTACTGATGACTAGTTGTTGGCCCATATCAAGGCTGGATTTGATGAGAGGAAATACCTCGTTGTGAAGAAGAAATCGATGAAAATGGTCTACCTGTGAGGATGAATAAGTCAAAGAAAAGAATGCATAGGCAAGCACCGAGGATTATAACTATACCTATCATGGCATCTCTCAAGATTGATATTCTAAAGGTAGTGGCAATTAACATTCAAGCAAGATAAAGTACACTGATTAAAGGCAGAGACACTTAACAACAGTCAAGGGATCATTTACAGGTGGACTGTCTTCCAGATTTTGAGGCAACTAAGAAGGCACAAGATCAAAAAATTAGCAAGCAGTTCCAAAATTCAAGGGAGTGAGTCATCAAATGATTAAGTATGAATAACAGATGGATTACAAGTAGCAATTCTTTACAACTGATTCCAACATTCGAGAATATCTGGCAGCCTGTTGCATATTTATTGTTTTATTTTTATTTTTAGTGTGTAGTATCAAGTTTGTTTCCTAGAAATTAGTGATAGTTTATCTATCTATAGTTATATATATTCTATCATTTAGGGAAAGTGAAGGGGCCTGAGAGGGTAAGGCTTGGAGAATAATTTGATTAGTCGGCCTATGTATGAGCATTGTAAGCCTATGGGCAGTTTTATTAAGCATTCATTTATGACATTGAACATCCCTGTGAGTTATGCTATCAGATTGTGATTTCTTCATTTTCCATTCTGTTTTTCCCTCTTGCTTGAATGAGTTACAACCATTGAGAATCAATGACTGTCCATAAACAATAGATTCTTGAGCAGCAAGATTTGTTGTGATCCGCCTGCTGTTTGTGTGTTTTGTTCAAGTACCTGTCAAATCCATTTTGCAGAGAGAATCTCTATTTGGTGGATGTTCTACTATTTGTCACATTCTCCATTCTTCTATCAATCATCATATAAGTATTTTATCTGATATGCAATTCACTGGCCTTCAATCTAACATAGTGTTTACTTGACTCCATGGCCAATGGTGATTCACTGATCTGCATTTAAGCTTATCCCTTTATTCTTTCTCTTTCACTTTACCTGATCCACCTTTTTTTCAAAACCCAAAACACATCCTTATTTATAAAATCATTGCAATAACTGAAGATGTGCTAGGCTTGAACCTATAGCATTCTAGGGGCGACTTCTAGCACTAACATCTTTTGGCGTCGTTGCCGAGGATGAAGAAGCTAAAAAATCTTCCCTGGGAGAATGACAACGATCATATCCACTTCTTGATGGTGAACATGAAGAGGGCAGATACATAACTGCACATGTTTCACCATGGCGACTCTATTGTCCCGAGATTCATAAGCGACTCCACCGGTTGAAGATCCATGATGGCCATGGAAACTATTTTGGCTCGGAGGTATGCATTTTGTGATTTCACCAACATAGTTGGTTTTCCACATCCAGTACCTACAATATCTGAATGGGATGACTATCTTCCCAGATTTAGAGGATGCAAGGATGATCATCTCGGTGAGCATTTATCAAATTTTCATAAATGCATGCTTGAACATACTTTTTTTCACGAGGATGTCTTAATCAAGATGTTCAGATTTTCATTAGAAGAACATGCTCGTGAATGGTGTCAATCCCTTCTTGCTGATAGCATTAATTCTTTGAAGGAGTTTCATACTGTCTTTCATCATTATTACAAAAGCATTTATCCGGTTGATTTTCCTTTTGATAACTGTTGTAAAAAATTTGAATTTGACATTCAACATTCAATTAGTATTTCTTCTGTTTGTAAGGATGTTGGTGACAACCATACTGTAGACACATTTGTCCTTTGTTCAAATGTTTCTAGTAATTTTGACTATGATATAGAGGGTGATTATGTTGAGGAAGGAGAAGATGTTTCATCATCTTCCGAATCTTCTTCTAAATCTATTTTACAGCATGAGGTTGCTCGCCCTTCTATGAAAGACACAAAGGTTTTTGGCTCACCTATCTATGATGAGTATTATAATTCTGAAGATGATGGTAAGTTCTATGAACAACAGATCTCATATTTTCTCTCTAAGGCCTTTGATCAACAACTGTATCACAGAAAAAATTTAGATTCTCTCCTTGATATTCATGGTTCAAGTGGAGAGAAAATTTTCACATCAACACATAATGAAAATTTCAGTAGTAAGCCATTTTATGACAACTATGCATCTAAAGTTAAGGAAGGCAACGATGGGGACCTGAAGCAGTTTTATGAACAAATTACTAAGCCTATTCCTTCACTAGTTGTAACAGATTATTTTCTGGAAGTCAACAAACCAATATCCGATATTAATGGTTCACCATCTTCAGAAGATATTAAGCAGATTGGGATTGAGATTATTGAAGAGTTTAGTTCAATATCTCATGAACAGAAAACTGGTATCACTTACAGAGCTAACATAAAACAAGAATTGAGCAGCAGTGAAATCAACTTACAGTCATGTTCAGATTTGCAAATAGCTTAAGGAGGCAGCCATTATCAGAAAGAAGATATGCCTAGACCTTTTGATCTTCAACTAAAAAATCAGGAAAAGGTATTTCTTTATGTTTTTCATGATCCTTTTGTCGATTATTTGGAATCTTTGAACAATTCAAATGTCAAATTGTTCTTCTGTCATCCTTTTGAATTGCATTTCTGTATTCCATGGGTTCCTTCTTTCGTTATCTCCAGATTAAGAGTTTCACCAGGTAGTCAGATACTAGTATGGCTTCATTGGAAGCATGTTTTTACCTGATCTAATAGAAGAAGTTGGATAGTGTAGATAGTGTGTAAAATAAGCTCGTCATATGAGCAGGTAGATTATTTTCAGTCTATTATTTTGCAGTAGAAAATTTGGTTTTAGTTTTGAAATAAAGACTCCATTACCAATGCATATGAGGCACTATTGGCATGAGTAGTTTAGCTTCAAATGAGGAGAAAAGTTACAGAAGTTTGTGCCAGAATGGAATGATATTGAATGACTCCAAAATCCCAACGGACTAGACACAACACAAAAGTTGTGAATGTCTACAGAATGGAAGATTTGTAGGGTCAGGTTGCACAGATAAGTAGAAATGATATGGCACGCTGGTCTGCAAGTTCTTGATGTCCCACATGGAGAGCATCATCCCCCAGAAGGAGCCAATGTTAGTATCCAGATACTAAATTTTCAATTTTCTCCTTCTTGCAGGAATGGGTTTATTCTCGTAGCACCGAGAAGTGTTATTCATGTAACACCGAAAAGTGTTTTTCCAGCAGTACATGCGTCGGATACAACCAAGAGTTAACATTGGGAAAATCTTAGTCTGTTTTCATGTTCATTCCGACAAAAATATTGGCCTGAGAGCCAATCTCTAGAGCTAGTGCACCTGCAATATACAACCATGGGTTAACATCTACGAGTTAATCTACAATTCGATCCTCAGATCGACACATCAAGTCATAGAAAATGCATTCAACTCAAGCCAAAACCACATGCCAATCGTACATCCATATAACTTTCAAACACTTGATTTGAAGGCAGAAAATAAGTGTGCATCTGTTATATGGTAAGTATAGCTAGGTTTTGAATTGTTTGATAGATTGAAGGCATCAGGTCGTGATGCAAAGCCACGAGAAAAAGACACAACAAATATTATTGTTGTTCAAATATCAAAGATAAGCTTGGGGCTTAGTGACCAAGACTTTTAAACCATGTATTAGGTAGTAAAGGAATCGAGTGCAACAAGTAAATTGAATATGCCTCAGCTCAAGAGCCCAAGTGTCAAAGAAACGCCCCGGTATAAGATATAATTTGTACAGGTGCCAAGGAGAAAAGAAATTGATGGTCAGCTCAGTAATGAAGATCCAAGTGTAAAGTGAAAAATCCAGGTGTCGAGAGGGTTTCAAGATGGTAGTTAGAGGATAAAAATTAAACAACATTCAACAAAATCTAGAATGCCCTTTGTTTGGAGTGGGAACTGGCTAGCTAAACGCCTGGGTGCAAGGGCCATTGTTGAAAGACAGAGCAGAAGAATCGTTGGTGAATTCAACACTCCCAGTTATCGATAACCAGCAGTCCAAATTTGAATTCACAAAACACCAACATATGCCAAATCTCGAGTCAAAGACAGGAGTCAATACCACATGGGAAATCAAGCGCTAAACACATATGTCCATACAAGGCCATGAGGAGGTAGCCTTCAAGGTTTATGGATGTCCAGTCTATTGCAAAATCAAACGAGTATTCTTTATGATGCGAAGGGCTGTTTCTGTTTGCATTCAATCAAGGATGATGAAGCAAAGTACAAACTTTGCAAAGTTCATTCTGTGCAATTTGGAGATAAGGGTATCCATTACCTCAATGCTTATGATGGACGCACGATTAAGTTTGATGTTGGTAATGTTGCAATGTTGATCGGAGGTCACAATAGAGGTCGTTTTGGAATCATTAAGTGCAGAGAAAAGCATAAGGATAGCTTTGAGATTATTCATGTGCAATATGTTGTTGGTCAGGAGTTTGTGACCCAACAGGGTAATGTGTTCAAAACTGGAAAAGGCACAAAGCCTTGGGTTTCCTTACCCAAGGGTGAGGATGTCAAGATTTCCATTATTGAAGAGGCACTATGAAACCCTAAAATGCAATGAAGATGCAAGCAATTGAAGGAAATATACAGGAACATGATTGAGAGCCCCCTCATCCAGTTCATAGCAAATGGGGTCATTTACACAACTGCAATGTCCCTCATGTTACTTGTACTGATTATTAGCTAATTAATTTTTCTGAGGATGGTTTTGTTAGCCTGCTGACTAAATCTAGACAAATTAAAGATGATCTCAAGCTTCCTACTGATGACTAGATGCTGGCCCATATCAAGGCTAGATTTGATGAGAGGAAATACCTCATTGTCAAGAAGAAATCAATGAAAATGGTCTACCTGTGAGGAGGAATAAGTCAAAGAAAAGAATGCACAGGAAAGCACCGAGGATTATAGCTATAGCTATCATGGCATCTCTCAAGATTAAGATTCTAAAGGTAGTGGCAATTAACATTCAAGCAAGATAAAGTATACTGATTAAAGGCAGAGACACTTAACAATAGTCAAGGGAGCATTTACAGGTGGACTGTCTTCCAGATTTTGAGGCAACTAAGAAGACACAAGATCAAAAAATCAACAAGCAGTTCCAAAATTCAAGGGAGTGAGTAATCAAGTGATTAAGTATGAATAACAGATGGATTACAAGTAGAAATTATTTACAACTGATTCCAACATTCGAGAATATCTGGCAGCCTGTTGCATATTTATTGTTTTTTATTTTTAGTGTGTAGTATCAAGTTTGTTTCCTAGAAATTAGTGATAGTTTATCTATCTATAGTTATATATATTCTATCATTTAGGGAAAGTGAAGGGACCCGAGAGGGTAAGGCCTGGAGAAAAATTTGATTAGTCGGCCTGTGTATGAGCATTGTAAGCCTATGGGCAGTTTTATTAAGCATTCATTTCTAACATTGAACATCCCTGTGAGTTATGCTATCAGATTGTGATTTCTGCGTTTTCCATTCTGTTTTTCCCTCTTGCTTGAATGGGTTATAGCCATTGAGAATCAATGACTATCCATAAACAATAGATTCTTGAGCAGCAAGATTTGTTGTGATTCCCCTACTGTTTGTGTGTTTTGTTCAAGTACTTGTCAAATCCATTTTGCAGAGAGAATCTCTGTTTGGTGGATGTTCTACTATTTGTCACATTCTCCATTCTTCTATCCATCATCATATAAGTATTTTATCTAATATGCAATTCACTGGCCTTCAATCTAACAGAGTGTTTACTTGACTCCATGCCCAATGGTGATTCACTGATCTGCATTTAATCTTATCCCTTTATTCTTTATCTTTCACTTTACCCGATCCACATTTTTTCAAAACCCAAAACACATCCTTATTTATAAAATCATTGCAATAACTGAAGATGTGCTAGGTTTGAACCTATAGCTATCTAGGGGTGACTTCTAGCACTAACATCTTTTGGCGCCGTTGCCGGGGACGAAGCAGCGAAAAAATATTCCCTGGGAGAACGACAATGATCAGATCTGCTTCTTGATGGTGAACAGGAAGAGGGCAGATACATGACTGCACATGTTTCACCATGGCGACTCCATTGTCCTGAGATTAATAGGCGAGTCCACTGGTTGAAGATCCATGATGGCCATGGAAACTATTTTGGCTCGGAGGTATGGATTTTGTGATTTCACCAACATAGATGGTTTTCCACATTCAATACCTACAATATCTGAATGGGATGACTATCCCCAGATTTAGAGGATGCAAGGATGATCATCCCAGTGAGCATTTATCAAATTTTCATAAATGCATGCTTGAACATAATTTTTTTCACGAGGATGTCTTAATCAAGATGTTCATATTTTCGTTAGAAGAACATGCTCGTGAATGGTGTCAATCCCTTATTGTTGCTAGCATTCATTCTTTGAAGGATTTTCATATTGTCTTTCATCATTATTACAAAAACATTTATCCGGTTGATTTTCCTTCTGATAACTGTTGTAAAAAAATTGAATTTGACATTCAACATTCAGTTAGTATTTCTTTTGTTTGTAAGGATGTTGGTGACAACCATACTGTAGACACATTTGTCCTTTGTTCAAATGTTTCTAGTAATTTTGACTATGATATAGAGGATGATTATGTTGAGGAAGGAGAAGATGTTTCATCGTCTTCTAAATCTTCTTCTAAATCTATTTTACAGCATGAGGTTGCTCGTTCTTCTATGCAAGACACAAAGGTTTTTGGCTCACCTATATATGATGAGTATTATAATTTTGAAGATGATGGTAATTTATATGAACAATAGATCTCATCTTTTCTCTCTAAGGCCTTTGATCAGCTGCTGTATCACAGAAAAAATTTAGATTATCTCCTTGATAGTCATGGTTCAAGTGGAGAGAAAATTTTCACATCAACACATAATGAAAACTTCAACAGTAAGCCACTTTATGACAGCTATGCATCCAAAGTTAAGGAAGCCAACGATGGGGACCTGAAGCAGTTTTATGAAAAAATTACTAAGCCTATTCCTTCACTAGCTGTAACAGATTATTTTTTGGAAGTCAACAAACCAATATCCGATATTAATGGTTCACCATCTTCAGAAGATATTAAGCAGATTGGGATTGAGATTATTGAAGAGTTCAGTTCAATATCTCACGAACAGAAAATTGGTATCACTTATAGAGCTGACATCAAACAAGAATCGAGTAGCAGTGAAATCAACTTACAGTCATGTTCAGATTTGCAAATAGTTGAAGGAGGAAACCATTATCAGAAAGAATATATGCCTAGACCTTTTTATCTTCAACTAAAAAATCAGGAAAAGGTATTTATTTATGTTTTTCATGATCCATTTGCCGATTATTTGGAATCTTTGAACAATTCAAATGTCAAATTGTTCTTCTGTCATCCTTTTGAATTGCATTTTTGTATTCCATGGGTTCCTTCTTTCGTTATCTCCAGATTAAGAGTTTCACCAGTTAGTCAGATACTAGTATAGCTTCATTGGAAGCATGTTTTTACCTGATCTAATAGAAGAAGTTGGATAGTGTAGATAATGTCTAAAATAAGCTCGTCATATGAGCAGGTAGATTCTTTTCAGTCTGTTAGTTTGCAGTAGAAAATTTGGTTTTAGTTTTGAAATAAAGACTCCATGCCCAATGCATATGAGGCACTATTGGCAGGAGTAGTTTAGCTTCAAATGAGGAGCAGAGTTACAAAAGTTTGTGCCAGAATGGAATGATATTGAATGACTCTAAAAGCCCAACGGACTAGACACAACACAAAATTTGTGAATGTTTGCAGAATGGAAGATTTGCAGGGTCAGGTTGCACAGATAAGTAGAAATGATAAGGCACACTGGTCTGCAAGTTCTTGATGTCCCACATGGAGAGCATCATCCCCCAGAAGGAGCCAATGTTAGTATCTAGATACTAAATTTTCAATTTTCTCCTTACGGCAGGAATGGGTTTATTCTCGTAGCACCGAGAAGTGTTATTCTTGTAACACCGAAAAGTGTTTTTCCAGTAGCACATGCATCGGATACAACCAAGAGTTAACATTGGGAAAATATTAGTCTGTTTTCATGTTCATTCCGACAAAAATATTGGCCTGAGATCCAATCTCTAGAGCTAGTGCACCTGCAATATACAACCATGGGTTAACATCTATGAGTTAATCTACAATTCGATCCTCAGATCGACACATTAAGTCATAGCAAAAGCATTCAACTCAAGCCAAAACCACATGCCAATCGTAAATCCATATAACTATCAAATGCTTGATTTGAAGGCAGAAAAAAAGTGTGCATCTGTTATATGGTAAGTATAGCTGCACTTTGAATCGTTTGACAGATTGAAGGCATCAGGTCATGATGCAAAGCCACGAGAGAAAGCCACAACAAATATTATTGTTGTTCAAATATCAAAGAGAAGCTTGGGGCTTAGTGACCAAGACTTTTCAACTGCGTATTATGTAGTAAAGTAATCGAATGAAACAAGTAAATTGAATATGCCTCAGCTCAAGAGCCCAAGTGTCATAGAAACACCCCAGTATAAGATATAATTTGTACAGGTTCCAAGGAGAACAAACATTGATGGCCAGCTCAGTAATGAAGACCCAAGCGTAAAGTGACAAATCTAAGTGTCGAGAGGGTTTCAAGATGGCAGTTAGAGGATAAAAATTAAACATAATTCAACAAAATATGGAATGCCCTTTGTTTGGAGTGGGAATTGGCCAGATGAACACCCGGGTGCAAGGGCCATTGTTGAAAGACAGAGCAGAAGAATCGTTGGTGAATTCAACACTCCCAGTTATCGATAACCAACAGTCCAAATTCGAATTCACAAAACACCAACATATGCCAAATCTCGAGTCAAAGACACGAGTCAAGACCACATGGGAAATCAAGCGCTAAACACATATGTCCATACAAGGCCATGAGGAGGTAGCCTTCAGAGTTTATGGATGTCCGGTCTATTGCAAAATCAAATGAGTCTTCTTTATGATGCGAAGGGCTGTTTCCGTTTGCATTCAATCAAGGATGAAGAAGCAAAGTGCAAACTTTGCAAAGTTCATTCTGTGTAATTTGGAGATAAGGGTGAGCATTTATGCAAGGATGCAAGGATGATCATCCTGGTGAGCATTTATCAAATTTTCATAAATGCATGCTTGAACATAATTTTTTTCACGAGGATGTCTTAATCAAGATGTTTAGATTTTCGTTAGAAGAACATGCTCGTGAATGGTGTCAATCCCTTCTTGTTGCTAGCATTCATTCTTTGAAGGAGTTTCATACTGTCTTTCATCATTATTACAAAAACATTTATCTGGTTGATTTTCCTTTTGATAATTGTTGTAAAAAATTTAAATTTGTAAGGATGTTGGTGACAACCATACTGTAGACACATTTGTCCTTTGTTCAAATGTTTCTAGTAATTTTGACTATGATATAGAGTATGATTATGTTGAGGAAGGAGAAGATGTTTCATCGTCTTTCGAATCTTCTTCTAAATCTATTTTACAGCATGAGGTTGCTCGTCCTTCTATGCAAGACACACAGGTTTTTGGCTCACCTATCTATGATGAGTATTATAATTTTGAAGATGATGGTAATTTCTATGAACAACAGATCTCATATTTTCTCTCTAAGTCCTTTGATCAGTAGCTGTATCACAAAAAAAAATTAGATTCTCTCCTTGATAGTCATGGTTCAAGTGGAGAGCAAATTTTCACATCAACACATAATGAAAATTTCAGCAGTAAGCCACTTTATGACAACTATGCATCCGAAGTTGAGGAAGGCAACGATGGGGACCTGAAGCAGTTTTATGAAAAAATTACTAAGCCTATTCCTTCACTAGCTGTAACAGATTATTTTCTGGAAGTCAACAAACCAATATTCGATATTAATGGTTCACCATCTTCAGAAGATATTAAGCAGATTGGGATTGAGATTATTGAAGAGTTCAGTTCATTATCTCACAAACAAAAAACTGGTATCACTTACAGAGCTGACATCAAACAAGAATCGAGCAGCAGTGAAATCATCTTACAGTCATGTTCAGATTTGCAAATAGTTGAAGGAGGCAGCCATTATCAGAAAGAAGATATGCCTAGATCTTTTGATCTTCAACTAAAAAATTAGGAAAAGGTATTTCTTTATATTTTTCATGATCCTTTTGCCGATTATTTGGAATCTTTGAACAATTCAAATGTCAAATTGTTCTTCTGTCATCCTTTTGAATTGCATTTCTGTATTCCATGGGTTCCTTCTTTTGTTATCTCCAAATTAAGAGTTTCACCAGTTAGTCAGATACTAGTATTCCAATGTTTCTACATCACCTTTTTCATTAAGCACTAAAATAACATTACAACTTACATCCCTTGCGCATGTTTTTCTGTAATTGTAAAGAAGAAACATATATCAACGAAACTCCTTGGTTTCTTCCCACAATTAATCTACTCTGTCCCAAATCATAAATCAAAATTTATCATTTCATCTTACAGTTAAGTATCACGTCATGCGATTCTAACCAATCCGTTCCAATCACAATGTCGTAAGATCCCAAGATTGTGACATAAATGTTTACACTTGCAACGAAATCACCCAAGTTAATGTTACAATCCTTAACCTTTCCTCCAAGTTTTTGCTTGGCTCTAGGTGCCATTTCCACATATCTAAACTCATCTTGTTTGACTACCTTGACCTTAATTATTTTAAGTGCAACACTAGATATAAAACTCTCGATATCTCTTGGATCCATCAAAACACCAAACAATTGATATGTTATCATACCTGAAGTCTCTAGCACTGTAGACTTATGCTCGTCCTGGTAGTTATTCACCACTGCATGAATTCTATAGGCCTTGCCCAAATCTCCCATTGTCGTCAATCTTGTTGATCCAACAACTCTTTCCTTATCAACAGGACAATCTCTCTAATAGTGTGGCTCTCCAAAATTCCAACATCCGTTCTTAGGGTCGATGCTTCTAGTTCTAGAGGAAGAATCTGTTGGTCTAGAGTTATGAGGCACTGATCTGTTCTACGAAAAAGATCTAGACTGTTGCTATTGTTGAGGACGAAGTTGTTTCTACTGCAGTGGTTCTCTATAAAAATTCCTCTGATTGGTAGTCTTTCTACATGGTGTAGAAGTGTTGGCAAAGGGGCAGACCCAAGGTTCAATGCTACAAGAGCGCACCAAAAAAACTCTAACTACCAGCCCTTTCGGCAACACCTGTGAAGCAGATGAAGTCTCACCCGAGGTAGAGGTAGGGGTGGTTGCAGGACTCAAGTGTCTGCAACCTAAGCTGGGACACAGATCTGTGATTATATCGCTTACAGAGTACTTAACATTGATCATTCGTCAATATTCAACCCTTATTATACTCCGTAGATAACATAGAGCATCACAGTATCCATTTAGATCTAAAGGATTTCAATACTTAACAATAGTAAAACATATCAAATCCAGTAGATCAGCACTAAGCATATTCATACATGTCAGATCTACATTCACATACATCTAAGAAGAACAAAGCATAAATAGATCTATCTAAATATATCAAAGCACTTAGCAAATAATCACATCAATGCATCAGAACAAGGCACAAAGTAGACAACACATGATTTACGTGGTTCACCCCCACCCTGGGGCTACGTCCACCAACTCTTCTTCTTTATTATCATTAGCCAAGATATTACAAGCACACAACCACTAAACCCTACTGCGCACAGGACAAAAGATATGCACAGCTCGCTAGATCTGTCTTCCTTGCGTTATAGCACAAAGCCTTCTACAACTTCTTACAGTAACTTGCACTCAACTTCTGCAAGTCTCCTATAGGCACTATGCTCTTACAGATCTTACTTGCACTTAGCATACATCACATAGACATACTATTCAAATCTCTTCTTCTTTCCTTATATTTTCCTATCTTCTATTTATACATACAAAATGGGCCTAAGTGTGGGTAAACCCACGGGCCAACATCCCTTTCCCATTACATATTTCCCAAAACCCAAAAAGGGACCCAAAAGTGGGCCAAGATTCTACAATCTCCGCTTCGTCTGGCGCTCCATCTTCGATGGGCTGTCAAAGTCCCAAAAATGGTCAAATATGACCAAGTATTCCCAAAACTTGGTCAAGGGCCAACATACCCCCAACACTCACCTGTGACTCATCCCGAGTCACTCTGGTCTGAGAAATTTTGCCTCGAACGCTTCCATCTTGGCCTAAGCTGCTTCGACCTACTGTAGTGCTAGTGCCTCTTGCTCAGTGAACTCCTGGATGAGTGCGTCATTGATTGGTCCTTCTAGGTGCTATTCTGTTGCACTCACAATCTGCTCAAGTTCTACTCCTTGGTTTTCAACTTCAGTGAACAGTTGACATGCCTTCTCTTGCACTGGTTGAAGTCATCGAGAGACTTCCATCACTTTACTCTAAATCATGTGGATTTGTTGTTGGGTCGTGCATTTCTCTGGAAAGATCTTCATTCTTTCAACTGGTGACAAGACCTTCAGCTACGCTTGTAACTTATCTGCGTGTTGGTTTGCTTCTTGGAGCTGCGACTCCAATGCTTGTAACTCTGGATTCTCTGTGAGGTTCTCATAAGTCTGAGTGCTCCTAGAGATCAATTGCTTACATTCCAAAGCAAGGGCTTTCATTCTGCTAACTGCGTTGCGATCACTTGCCTCTCTTAGGTCTCTAATTTCTTGAGGAGTCTCGGGCACAGTGCAAAGTTTCAGGTTTGCGATGCGCTGCTGAAGCTACTGGATCACTTCTTCAAGCTATGCCACCTGTTTTGGAATTCTTTCTTCAGCTCTCACTTCTATGATGGTCATAGAGCAAAGTGCTCGGTTGACTAGTTCCTTTACTTCTAGTTGCTCCATGATCAACTGATCCTTGCTCTATTGTAGCTTTGCTTTCTCCTTGTCCCATTGTACTTGAAGAGAAAGTTTTTCTCATTTCGCAGCACTGGGATGCTCGAAAAGTACTCCTTGTACCTGTGTCAAAGCCTGGATGGCTTGCGCTATCTCTTCATGAGCTCGTCGAAGGCGAGCTTCAACTTTATCGGCGATCTGGTGTAATTGGGCTAGCTCATCTCCTGGTTCTACTATTCCTGCTATCAGAGGCGCAGTGGAGACTGCACGGCTAGACTGGAGTGCCTGCTACAATCCTTGGAGTTCAATATCAATGTGATTATACATCTGCTCCTGCTTCGCCTCCTGCTTCTCTAATACCTCCTGTAAAGCATCGTTCATAGCTGCAATGATGAAATTAAAATCATCCAATGTGAGGGTAGTCTGCATATTGGTTACAGAGGTTCTAGGTTTCTTCCGAGAGGAAGATTTCGGAGGTGAAACCTTCCTTTTCTTCGACGAGTCCTCTTTGTCCCTAGGCGGTGGTACTTCACCTTTCTATTGTTCAATTTCTACGCCTTCTATCTCTTCTCCATCATCCCCTTCGTCTGGTGAAATGGACATGGTCCTCACAGATGTGTTGTCTATATCCTGAACTTCTACAGGATTCTTCATCTGACTAGGTTTGGGTGTATCCTGTGCAACTTCCAGGCTGTCTACATCAGACAGCTCCGCAGGGTTGGCTGGAACATGGAGGTCCGCCGACCATTCCTTGGTAATCTCCTCCAAGTCATCTTCTATCAACTTGTAATATGACTGCAACTGTTGCTTGTGCTCATCAGCGCGCACTGTTATATAAATGAAGTGGCGGTCTACGCTGAACTTCAGTAAGGGACGAAACCTATGGAGGGTATTCGAGGTCATCCGGGGCTCGGAATGGATGGCTTGTTTCAACTGGTTGTAGTAAGTATGGAAGACGACATTGGATTGCCACTACTTGTTCATATCATTAGAGTACCACAAGGTACTGAACTTCGCGGACAAAGGTTCGAAGGGCTCGATGTCGGGGAAGGTTGAACCTTCCAGCATTTCCCATGCAATGAATGCGATTAGTATGAGAAGCTAACTAAAGTGGAACTCATGCCCTTGGTCTTGCGCTTCTTTGAAATAAAGCTCTAACTAGTTTATGAGATACTGTGCCCAATTCATCTATAGTCCCTCCATGCACTTTCTTGCGAGGTCAACTACGAATCCAATCACTTGGGTGGGCTGATTCTTGCGAACTATCTTGCCTGCAATCATATGACATGCGAAGCGCACTGCGCCATTCTGGATAAAGGTTACCTTGTAACCGCACGTGCCCTTCTCGACATCGCCATAATTTTCTTTGATTCTATGTGCTAATGCTCAGTCTGAGGTCTTTGCAGGGTAAAAATCTCGTGGGTCAGGACCCTGGATGCTCAACCCTATGATTCTATTGATCAAGGTCGGATCCACAATGATGCGACGGTTCAACCATAAGTAACCTCCGTGGTAGCGGGATAACAACAATTTCATGCATGCGTTTACTTCTTGGTGTCGATCGAAGTGCGGGATCTTCATCACATTAAGCAGTGTGGATTGCGCGAGGTTCTGGGTCCATGGCTGCGGGATAATCTTCAAATTCTTTCCTCTGGTCCTGGTCAAGTACTTATGCGGGGCAATCATATTGTAAGACTTTCAGTCTCCAAGGTTGAAGTCGCTAAACTTTAAGGCTGCGAGCTTATCTTGGTCGACACGAATTACATGTATCCCTTTCGAGATGTACGCCGTGACCAAAGCATAGTCAAAATATCTGGGCACACTATCCTGGTTGATGGCGCCACTTAGAGGGGGTAGGTAGGCATTCACTATCCTGGTTGAATCAGCTTGGCATTCACGATATCATCTCTATGCTTCGTTCTTGCCTCTGTCGTGGTTTTGGAAGTTCCTGCTCCACGAGCAGTCGATGGAGAAGCTTGGAATCCTCCTATGGACAATGCTTGCACACCTGCAGACATCCTTCTATCTGACATGAATTTCTCGGTCCTGAGATCAACGAGTACTTCCATCACAGATTCTTCAAGTGCGCTAAGCTCTTCGTACATATGCGCTCGGGATAAATTATCGGGGTTACAATGATCTTAGAAACTGCACAGGAATGAACAACAAAGGTGTGATGATCACTGTATACTCTTGCTAGTTTGCGTGCTTCAAATTCTCAATTGTCAAAAGTGTTCTTCGGGCATGGCGCAACGAGATATATAGGCTATCTTGGAAACGATTTACTTTGTAACGGGTATGAGCCTCATTAATTCTTGTTCTGTCTGTTATGGCGTACTCCGACGGTCTGGTGATGAACCATCAATGCTTTTCGATTCGTTTAGAGTGGAAGTTGAACGGATATATCGGCCTCTAACGGCTATATTGCTTCGCCACAGTGAAGTGCCCTATGTCGCTGTTCTGATATCCCGATGAAGCTCTAATTCTGCAAAGTTTCTTTCTGTGAGGTACCCTCTGGAACTTGTTGTAAATTTTCAATCTTAGCCTTCTTCTTACTCATCTTTCTAGCCTTCTTCCCCGTGAGCTTCATCTTGGTGGTTCTTTTCCCATTCTGATTCTTATTTTCCTTGGACATAGTGTTATCCACATTTTTGGTTATCGAGATGATATTATGATTATGTCATGATAATGGAAGATCAAACTCTTCATTAAGAACTTTTTCCTGAAGAAGGTTACACTTGTCATTATTCTCAAAAATCATATTTTGAAATTAGTCCGCAGGCTGCATATATACTCTCCTGCGAAAATCCTTCATTTCCGTAGGCTGAATTCAACTTGACTGCGAACTTTCCGCACTGTGTCAATGGTTAGGGTGCGGACATGTTTCTAAAAGAGGAAATGAATAAGTTCTCGATCCTTCTAGAAGGAATCTTCTAGAAGGGTGAGTTGGAGTTCGAATGGTTGGCAAAATACCGAC